>LKNJ01002782.1:55700-73211 GCA_002120245.1 Maccullochella peelii | reverse complement strand
AGATATAGATATATAGATAGATATCATCAGACTTGAATTTATTGCATGTCTTTTTGCAAGTGTTTGACTCTCTTTGTTGCAGGAGCTGGAGGCTCTGAGGAGTCAGGTCCAGTCGCAGTCGGCAAAAATCAATCAGATGAAGACAGAGAGACAAGAGCTGCTGAGAAGAGCTGAAGCTGGGGTAAATATCATGCAAATATGACATTTTGTGCCAAATATATATCACAATATTCTCAACAGGTACTAAATTAATCAGCCTTCCACTGGTTTCTCTCAGTCTTCGGATGCAGTCCCCAGCAGTGACGGCTCATTAGACGCAGCCAAGATGGCCGAACTAGAGAGCAGACTTGAAGCACAGACGACCGAGACGGAGAGATTCAAGGTGTGTAGAATAACTGTTGATGACTGTGATCTCTGAAGCATCATTTCACCCTGTAAACTTCCAATATTTATACACCAGTGGGCTCTGACCTCTTATTTATTAAATAAGTTATTTATTCATCAGATGTTAGGGTTTTGTTCCTGGGTTCCCATTATTTGTATTTATGGATCATTCTATTCAACGTCTACACCCTCCGCCTGTCATTGTCCCTTTCCTCCTCTGTCTCTTCCTCTTCTGTCCTCTCCTTCTTCTTCGCTGGTTCAGGAAGAGGCAAAGAGCTCATCGGAGGCCCGGGTGGAGCTGGAGCAGCAGCTGGCTTCAGCCACTAGCACAGTGGCCATCCTGCAGACGGAGAAAGCAAAGCTGCAGACGGAGGTTCAAGAGTCCAAGAAGGAGCAGGACGACTTGCTCATGCTGTTGGCAGACCAGGACCAGAAGATCCACAGCCTCAAACAGAGACTCAAAGGCCTGGGAGAGCCGGTAGACAAACTATCAGTTTTATATTTCTTTTCTAAATTCATCCGGAGCTTTAACTCTGGCCAACCCTCACTCAGCCAAACTTGTGGAGATTGGAGGTTGTATAGACGAGGCTAATGTTAGTTTGACTGAATGACAGTAAAGATGAAGAAGAAGATATGAAGTAACTTTTGAAATAACCCGACATCTAATATAGTATTCATTGCTGCTTTAATATTTTCGTTAAATTTAGGGCTATTTTACTTTTTAGGTGTGTTCAAAATGGAGAAGGCATAAGTATAAATAAGTATAATGAAACAGCCTCTGTATTTGCTACTATCAAGACCAAAAACATCTGTGTATGTTGGTGAAAAGAGGCGTTAATAATATAATGTAATAGGTTTCTAGTCTTCGTAGCTCCCAGTTTAACCAGTTACCTGTGCTGGTAGAGATGTGATGAGCACTAAGCTTAGCAACACCTTCAAACACATTGCTTTGTGTCCTGACCACTCAGCTGTGTTTTGTCTGTTTGCTTTAGTTAGACTGTGACACTTTCCTTACAGGTGGACGATGAAGACGACCTCGACGCCAGGGACCCAACGGACGATGACGATGAGGAGGAGGACGACGACGAAGATGAGGATTAGAGAGAGAAAACACTGAAAGAAGAAAAAAGGAGACATGGGAATTTGTTTTCCAGCAGGCAAGGAAAGACTTTGCAGAAACACACCTGATAAACTGAAGCATAGGACTAATATATTGAAGCAGTTTCTCCTCCCAGCTGCCATGCTATCTTCATTCTTTTTTTCCCCCTCTGTCGCATCACATGTACATGTTAGTTATTTGGACTTTTTTTGTTCAAGATGTGATTCTTCAGTTTTCAGTGACAGCTAAAAGATTTGAACATGTCAGTACATTCATCTCTGCCACTTTTACCATCAGTTTGTGATGGATTTTGACCAGTCTTGTGTTTTTTGTAATGTACTGTCATATAGTGCTAGGTTCTTTTTGACACACAAGTCATCTGAAAAACTTAGAGGAGGATTTGAAATGTAGCAAAAATGCAACTACAAGCAGATTTTATATTATTTTCATTTCATCATAAAGATGCTGGTGAGCTCTGCAGGCTTTTTCCCATCCTGCTCTGCTGCTCTCACCAGACGAACGATGCACCTACAGCATCAAGATCACCTGCAACATGTCACTCTGCTGTGCCCTGACTTTTATCTTCACACCCCCAATCAGTTGGAGTTCAGTGTGTTCTAGTATCTCAACACTCAAGAGTTTCATTTCACTTTGTGGACACAACCTTAACTGCTCTACAATATGCTGCAAAACACTGACAGAAAAGATGTAAAGACAAAAAAGATATTTTTGCAACTTTTTGTCCAGTTCTGGCATCCAGCTTCTGTATGATATTGTGTAACTTATCAATTTATGAGCCACATTGAAATGAGTAAAGAATCTATCGGTCTTTATGCCTGTATGGAGGAATAATTGTAGATAAATTAAATTTTACTAAATCCACAATGAGACTTTTGTATTTGTTTTTTCAGTATTATTTATCTCTGGATATTGGGCTGGATAACTTTTAATACATCATATCATATCAATACAAATATCATACCTATGGTTCAGTATCTTTCTGGTATCGTCATGCCCTCGCTACTTCAGATTTTCAAAACTCATGGCAAATACTGTGTGTCCTGGCAAAGATGACTGTACCAGAAAGATACTTTTTTTTCATACCTTTGCTTATTATAAACATGTTTTTTTGTGCCAAATTATTTTTGTTCATAAAACAAAATAAGCCACACTTTTCAAATGCATCTGTTTAACATGTTTACTCAACATGAATGTTTCAGGAAATATCTGACCAAAGTATGAGTACAGCATAAAAAAGTCTGATCAGTTCCAACTTCAGGTACTTTATAGGTTTTTTGGGGGCATTTTTATACCTATTTAATTAGAGAGTGATACAAAAGATATGAAAGGGAAGAAGAAAGGAAGAGAGATGCAACAGCAGTCCCCAGCTGGATTCAAACTGGGGACGTTGTGGTTCATGGTCGTCGTTAAGTCAACATTAAGCCATGGGGGCACCACAGTAGCATAAACCAACAATTAAAATTTCTCATTAAACTGCTTTACTGGTCACCTGGGAAATAGCGACATCAACACTGTAAACCAGAAAAAATACAGTAAACTCACAACTTCCCCAAGTTCCAATTTCCACCTAACAACACAAAAAGAACTAAGAGGGTCAACAAAAATATGAAGTAGTTTTGGTAGAAATAAAGATTAAAAAAGAAACAATACTGAGAGAAAAGTACAAAACAATATAATCTCATCCTTTCACTTAAGGATTTATACAAGACATAAACATGCCATCACATGAGGAAATAGTTCTCTGCTCAGTTACAATATGACACACTTTCATATGCAGCCATTTTTCCAAACTGTCCCCAAAACCTGAAAAGGAGGCTCAGCAGGCGTCTCCAGTTCCTGAGAATAATCTGGCTTCAGTCCTTCATTAATTGCTGAAAAACAGATACCTTACAGTATAGACAGAAATATGGGTACCCTCTTCTCCCCCACACTTCCAAATTTAACCTAAAGGGAGGCCAGAAGAAGCAGTTTAAAATATTAAATTATGAGCCTTACCCTTAAATCTGTTGACATTATTCAAGAGTTGTTCATAAAATAAAGCACCTAAGTCTCTTTTTATGATAAATGATTAAGTAATATTTGACATGGCTATAGGTTGACTGCTTTACTGGACACCTGGACAATGTGCCATACTTAGGCAACATTTTGAGCAGGTATTGATAAAACTAATGCACTGATTTATCCCTGCTTTGCTTTATTGAGAAATTACTAAATGCCTCATTGCATCAATAAAAGTTGAATTGCCTTTGAAAGACTTTTGTTTACATAATTGCTGTTTCTGACTGAGTTGTTTCTGAGAGACACAATGTTTCTGGCTCTATTTGTCATAAAAAACTCATCTGAGAAAATCTGTTTTGTTTCTGCTCAGGTGTAGGCTGCATGGACTAACCCACGGCTGTGTTTATGAAGACGTTTGTGTTTGTTTTACACTGTCACAAGAACTTAAAAGCCAGACAACTTGTCCGAGCAGTTCAACTATTCGACCACTGAGCCTCTGGGGCACGAGGGAACCGATTACATAGTTCACACTTGTCTTTTTTGGTTATTTTAGTGAAAGCACGCCTAAAAGTGCTGGAAGCAGCCTAACAACTTCTCATAGTAGAAAAAAAATATCTTGTTTGCTGTGTGTCCACACAGCCCTGCCCAGATGATAAGGCACACTCCTGGCTCTCCACTCCACCGGCCCTCTGTTTTTACACACTGTGTGAAAAAACATGGACTGAGTACTGTAGATAAATTCATTGTCAATGTATTATTCACCTGGCTGATGTGTCCAAATCTAGCAATACATTTGACAAGGACTTGACAAGCTGTCGAGTTTGTAACAAAGCAGAAATGAGGAAACCTGTTACATACATACACAGCCCCTGGCTCATACATACAGTACTTGACAAACTCATAGCACAGGACAGACTAATGGAGATGAACTCAGACACCTCAGTGAGTTTTCAGTGAATTCCCCTTGAGGCAGTTTGTTTTTTATTTTCAAAACTTGTTTGTTTTAGGGAAACGTGATTCCTTTCTTCAATTTCTTAAGTAGTTATGAAGATATAAAGAACTATGTGATGTGAAGAAAGTGTACCATCATAGGTGTTGCTTTGACTGCTACATTACACTTTGGAGGTGGAAACAGAAAAAGCATATATATCTATATATAGATATATAGATATATATATACAGTATATGTACTGTATACATATAATTGACCTGGAAGAAATCAGTGATGTGAACACATGAAGCCTGATGATTGAGACTCGTGCTCTGATGAAGACTTCACACTGAAACAAGTCTGCAGTTATTATTATCAGTCATTTATTAATCATTTATTTTATTCATTATTATTATTAGCCAATTAGTTGTAAATAAAATCACTGAACTGATCAAAAAATCAGGTGATTCTTCTTCTTTCTTCTTCTGTTTCCACTTCTGAACATTAAACAATCTTATTTGACACATAACAACTGGATCAATACTTTCTGGTTTACAAATTATTATCATGTTTTCTTTATAATATAATAGGTAAAATGAGTGTCAGTGAGCCTTGTGTACAGGCATGTGTAGCTACAGATGTTCCTCATGGAGGCCCTGCTCTCATGAACCCGCTTGTGATGGCCACGTTTCAACACTGGGGGGCAACACACGCCCTTAAATAAAGATGTGCACCAAACATCACTCATAAAATGACATATTGTATGTTCTTTAAAATAATATATGAGGAGCGCAAGAAGGATTAAAACAAGCTTGGCTTACAATTGGTTAAAAAATGGCTGTTTACATTTCTGTCCCTGTTAGGCTTCAAACAGTCTGTATTTAAGTGAAAAAAACACTGTGTTTAGCACCTACTTTTTGTCACCTGAAAGCTGAGAATCTACATTTGATTATCTTAATATGATCACTCTTTGTACTCATTATATTGTGTATTTTTTTCCATTAAGCTTCCACCATCAGTTAAGGCTCTGTTCAACAGAAAAAGCAGCTAGTGTACCATTAATAAGGACAGCTCGGCTACACACATACACACACACACACACACACACACACACACACACACACACACACACAAAACCATATGAAATCCATGCAAAATACTGTGATATGTATCGTGCAGTGAGTGTATAACAGCTGAACACTGTACTGACCACATTTGACCAGTTACACATGCTTCAGGCTAAACTGATCTGTGAGCGTCTTCTTCTCTGTTTCTGTGCTGCATCGTGTATATTGTTCACTGTAAAGATACACAATATTCATATGTAGTGCTGAAACAAAAAGTCGATCCAATGCTTTTGTTATTTTGGAGGAACAATATGTGAGTAAAACCAGCACATTGTAGGGACCACGCTTGTGTATAGTTGACACATAGTTAAAACAACCAGTTATGGGCAAGTCTATGCAAAAAATAAAATAAAGACATGAGTTTATAGAAGTGATTTTATTTGGCCTCATTTCTACAGGGGAGATGGGAAAGAAAAACTGGGGTTAAAATCAGGTCTGAAGGGGTTTAACTCTCATTTTATGTTGGGAAATCAGTTTTTAAACATTCTAGTTGTCCTTTATGGTATCTTTTATCACCCTTTAAAGATACAGTATGCTTGAAATCAACCTGGATTGCCTCGCCTCGCCACTCCCTCCCTTCCTCCTCTTCCTCCTCCTCCTCTCTTGTCGCATCCAGTGCTCGCATCTCTCCTCATCCTCCGCCCTCCTCCTCCTCCTCCTCTTTTTCTTTTTTTACTCATGGTGACTGAGCGGTGTGTGCAGGAGGGATATGATCTGTCTGTGAGCTTTTCTCTTTGTCTTTTGTTTTCATTTTTGGGACTCTCAAGGTCGAGCCGGGCATCATGACTTTTAAATGACCACCATGCAGCAACCACCGGTGTTATAACACGACCCGTCTCCACCACCACCAGCTCCACCACCCCTTCAGGGAAAAACTACCACCACCTGCCGACGCATCTCGCACCATATGACCGTCTCAAAGGTGAGCTTACTTCAGTCTAAACTCTTGCAGCATGTTAGTGGTCGCTTGTCATTCTGCAGGTCGCGTTTCTGCAGCTGCAAGCTAAACGGATTGTCCCACCGGAGGGACTTGATCGGACAGTTTTTATTGTAGGCTGTTACACTTGCAGCGTGGCTCCGAGCTGCAGCTCTGCCATGCGGCTTCACAGTCTCCTCTGACCGGGGCAGGAAAACACAACTCGGGTTTCAAGTGTGTGTGTCAGTGTGTTTTAGCTGATTATTTTGTGGCGGCAAGTAGGTTAAAAAGCATGTCTCTTTTTAGCCATGTCATGCAGATCAACGAGCTTCTTTAATGGTGTTTTTATGTCGTTGTGCACAGCTGTTTCTACTCAAACTGATCAAATTGACATAACTTTAAATGAATACGACCAATGTAAAGTAAAACAACCACTATTCTTGCAATTGTTTTGACTATAAAATGTCAGAAAACTGGTGAAAATTGACCCCATGATTGTTTCCCAGAGTCCAAGGTGTAATCTTCAAATAGCTTGTTATATATGAACTCAAAGATATTCAGTTTACTGTCATATAAAACAAAGAAAGCACCAAATCCTTACATTTGAGAAGCTGGAACAAACAAATTAAATATTAATTGCTGATTTTTTCTTTTCTTTCCCAGTGCTGATTTACTTCTATTGATCTATACTACTTCTGTTGATGGACTAATCAATGTATCAAGTAATTGTTTCAGCTCTAAATATAAATTGTCTATTATTTATTTTGTTTGGAGGATGCCTGAAGCTTCCCCACATCTCACTTTTCGATTAATCTGTTGATTTATTTTTTCGATGAATTGGTTTAGCTGGAAGAATTTAGAAGATAGCAAAAAATGGCCATTATAACTTTATAATTTCCCAGAGCTCAAGGAGAAATCTTCACTGATTGACGAGAAATGTCTGCCATTCACTGTAAACTACTGGAGCTACGTAATCTTCATATTTAGCGCTGAAACCATGAGTTGATTAATCAATTAGTCGATAGAAAGGATAAAGTAATCCCCAAGAATATTCAGAAATGATTAATTCTTCAGGCTTAGTTTCTCTACCTTACTGTACATCATTGTATCTCTTTCGGGTTTTTAATTATTGGTGTGACAAAACTCATAAATTTGGGCTATGGGAACCTGTGATGGTCATTTTTCATTGTTTTTTTTTTTTCACACCCTACAGACTGAACAATCAAAAAAAATTAATGAATAATGAAAATAATCATTGGTTGCAGCCCCTGATTCATATCATCATAAGTTTATACTGTTTTGTACCCATTCAGTTAATGTCATCTTCATGTCTGCAAACACGTCATTAGTTGTAAGTGAAATCTATTATTCTTGCTCTGTGGGTGGCTCCAGAACCAGTTCACCAGATGGTTTGGATCCATTGTTTTTACTCACTTTTGTCTGGATGGACGTAAACAGACTTAAGACAAAAGGAAAAGCAGTTTGAGAGCTCTGTGTTTAATGACCCGGGTCTAATGGTCACCACATGTGGAACAGTGGGAGAAATTTAGGACTTTGTGCCAGTTGGCTCCGCTAGTGTGGCACTGGCACATCACGTCCACAGGGGCAGATCCAGGGCATGCAGTTTGTTTGGACTCTAGTACAGTTTCACATTGGTCTGGCCAATTATTCAATATTGCTGTTTACAGATTTTTTGCTTATTTTCCATATCATGGTATATGCTGATATCGGAAAATATACTATGGTGATTTTTATTTCAACCATATTCTCCAACTCTAGTTTTTAGCATTAGCTCAAACTGAGCGTCCAGACCTGAGGCCCAGCAGGCTGCAGGGGGACCCCACCTAAATGAGGAATAATATAAATTAACTAGACATTAGCATGACAAGAGCATGTGTAAAAAAACGTACTATTTTGTCAGAAATGTCTGTTGTCTTTCCGTTTTTGTTATCCATAAATGCTAGCTAGGCTTAGTTAGGCTTACGGTAGAGAAAGTTGTGTATATTCTGTGTACTTGATGTTTGGTGCACACTTGTGTACTTGTTGAGAGAGCTCAACATTTTGGGACAAACAAGATACAACATGTTCATTAGCTAGCTTTAGAGGTGCTTTAACTTTGGACAGAGCCAGGCTAGCTGTTTCCTCCTGCTTCCAGCCTTTATGCTAGGCTAAGCTAATCGCCTTCTGGCTCTAACTCCAAACTCACACACAGACGTGAGAGTAGTATCGATCTTCTCATCTAAATCTCGGCAAGAAGGCAAATCATTTAGTGTAATTACTCCTTTAAAGTAATTAAAGGTCACGTCTAGGCTGTAGATTAAACATTTTACTCATTTTTAAACACTACTAAATAATATACAGCCCACTTCTCTGTCCCAGCTCATTAGCAGTGAGGTTCGTTACTACNAAAAAAAAAAAAAAAAAAAGAGTGTTGCTAATCTAAGTAACATGCATGTCGTAATGTTAGATCACCAGCTTTTCTTTCACGAACCTGAATGGTGTTTCAGACTGTGAAAGGCAGCAACGTGCTGAGTTTAAGTGTGGCAACATGAGTCATGGCTTTTGGAGTTGTGTGGGCTGTAAAGGTGTCATGCCAGCCCTTGATCTAAGGTCTAAGTAGGCCTACCGTCTACCTAATGGCAAACTGCCAAAATGAGCATTAGACTAATGAGTTTGCAACACATCTTCACTTGTGGGGAAACAGAAAACTCCCAGTCAAAAATAAACCTCACCCCTTGTAGCTGGCTTTCTTCATCATCTTCACGCTCTCTAGACAGTTTTTTTTAAAAAAAGAGGAGTTTGTGGTATTTGAAGACGCTGTACTTTCTTCTATTTAATTCTAGGGTTAGGGCCATAAAACGCTAGCCTTTATCTCTGGCATGTTATCACACAAACTGTGAACACATACCCGAGATTCTCCCACTTTGTCCAACTTGTGACTCGTGCAGTTTGCTATGTAGCAGTTATGTTCCTCTGAATCTCCGAAACAGAGATTATTGTCTTTCTGCTGAGCTCCTAACTGTGAAACGACAGATAACATCAAGACAATAACTAGAGCTGCCTTCGGGTTTCTGAGATCATTGAGATGATACACAAACTCGCTGCTGGTTACATCAAAGTCCTTCCTGCTGTAATAACAGCTGTGAATTAAAGGTGTAAAATGAAGCCACTAAAAGCAAGTACTGTATAAAAAAAAAAAGCAAGTCGAGAATACAAATGTCAAATAGAGAATTTAGCTATAAACAATGTGAAGAAATATCAAATAAGTGAAATAAAATAAAATTTGAAAGAAAACAAACTGTACAATAATATGAATATGGAGAGCTATACATTTAGTGCAGGGTGTGCAAAATATTAGTTGAGGATGTGCAAAAGTTCACAGTATGCAGTGTGTCTTGGGGCTTACGTTAATATAACGTGTAGTGTCATGTTGCTGCTGTTCAATAAAGTAACGAGGTATAACCTGTATTCTAGACAAACAGTGCGCCTTGATTACCTCAGAAGCCCGTTGATATTTATACTTAAGATTGCACTCTGCACTGCAAGTTTAGTGTTTTTAACCTCATGGAAAAATTAGGCAAAGTGAGCAGGACGTGTTGTACTAGACCTGAAACAAATGGTTTGATGTATTTTTACTTTAATGCAAATGAGTCAAAGGCATTAGCTGATAAGAAAAAGCCAAACTGTTCTCGATGCCTAGATGGCGTCCATGCAGCTCTGCCCAGCCCCGTTTGAACTGCAGAATATGTCAAGTTTGTGGCATCTTGATGGATCAGTTGTTACTCCACGCAGAGGTGAAGAAACAAATTAAAGGGTGGTAAGTCATTATGTAAGCAGGTCGGACTGTCGAGGTCTGTGTGTGTAGGTGTGTGCAGAATGCTAAACTCAACATAAGACGGTAATATCCCGTAGCTTTATGATCAATTAGAAGGTCTGTGACTAATCTTTTTTTTTTTTTTTTTTTTTTTATATTATCAATTGGTCTTAGATTAATCCAAAGATATTTAATTAGCAATGTATAAAACTGAGAAAAGCAGGAAATCCTCACATTTGAAAAGCTGGAACCAGAGAATATTTGACATTTTTAGCCCCACTAGCAGCAAGTCTCAGTGCCAATGTTGGTCGGTCCACCACTTTAGCCCAATCTGAACTGTCTCAACAACTATTGTATTGTATCACTGATTTATTAACAATAAGAATAACAATAATAATTAATAAGTTCGAAACTGCCTAAAGGTGAATGAGATCATGTCACATGTCCTCCGTTGCTTCACTATCAGAGTCAAATTACACGTTGTGCCTTGAGGTGGTGGTGGACAACCTGATGTTGCCACTTAATAATGCCTCATACATGACTGTAGCTCCAGAACAAAGCCTGCAGGGGCCTTAAGTCTCTGACTCCACCACCACCACCACCACCGCTCTCCCTGTGGTCCGCTCATCACTAAACCTAATGAAGGCCTGCCTCTCTGCCCAGCAGGGCGGAGGTGACTTCATGGTGTTTGTGCCCTGTTACTTTTAAGCCCACTGTTCTGAAACTGTAAAATAACCAATTGACACAGACTTATACTGTCTCTGTCAGGATTCTTAAACAAATTATATTATCTAGAAACTTATTAAATAATGCTTTTTGTATTGTTCAAATGTATGATTCTGTCTTCATAAATCCTTCATCTTAGAAATAATATGGTGTTTTCGTTGCATTCTTTGTTAAAATGCAGCTCAGTAATAAAATGTACACTCTGCAACCTTTTGCTAAACAGTGACCACTCTAGCCATTGACAGTTAAGGTATTATGGTAAATGCTCAAATGTATGTAACAGTAGCACTAGTAGAAAGCAATCATACTAGTAAAGTCTGTTATTCAGCAATATCTGCACTAACATTAGCCTACATTACCCACCATAAGTTAGTGGTCACACTGACCAGAGCCAATAAGAATGTGGACCATTTAAATTCTGCTTTAGGGCTGCAAATACCGTTGTTTGACAATTGACTTAGATGATTAATCGATTATCAGAAAAGCTGCTGATTAATTTTCTGTTGGTCGTTTCAGCTCTGTTTTGTCTGATTCCTCACTTACCCTCTTTTCTTTTGCAACAAAAAAACCCCAACTCTGATCTGCAATTTATGTTGCACACTGCTGGAAGTGTGATTGACGTAATAATTACAACTCATCGTCAACACTCTTCATCAAGTAGGCAGCTGTTTTTAAATTTTAAGTGGATTCATCGTCTGACACTTTGTGTTGTAATCAAATCCAACCCATGAAATTGAGATGTGAGATGTTTATTGGTGGATTTTTATATTTGTGATGCACTTGGTGGTGATTCAAACAAATCTGCCTCAAGTGCACAGGCTTTAGGCAACAATCTGCTGATGAATGTTAAGGATGATTACTGTACTTGGGCTGACAATGGTTTGGAAATCCTAAAATGCTCTTATGTAACCAGAGCGTCTGCATGTGACCACAGAACCTCACATCATTGTCACACACAGACCGCCGAAAGACCACCAGCTTCCCCCGACAACCCAGCTCCTGCTGTGTCTTATCACTGCAGGGCAGAGTCATTTACACAGCAAAGCATAATGACTTTTTAAACAATAGCTTAAAGAGACCTGTTTGTATTTCCAGTCTGTGGTGCTTCTCCGTTACTGTTACGTCACTGTCGCTCGGATCACTCAGATCACTCGTGGCAGGTTGTCCCGCACATTTCTGACATGACAGCTGTCTGACTGTTTGAGGATTATCTGGCGCTGCTCCCACGTGGGGCAAACAGGGAGGGGATTACTTGAAAAAACAGAGAATGAGAGAGAGAGAGAGTCTGGATTTGTTCAATGTCGAGCTCACGGTGCTCTTGGGCAAGTTTTTCAGGCTGCAGGGAGGTGACACTCTGAAGGCCACAGGAAAGAGGAAACCTCAGCGCTCCATTAGGACACAGTGAACTGAACTGTCTAAAATCTGACACTGCTGGTTAGCCCTTAACGTTCTGTAGCCCCAGTTTCTGCCTCTCATGTATTAACTTTACATTTAAGTTGCAGACCTACTGTGAGGATCCGTTTTCTGAAAAATAAATACCTGGCGATCTTTGAAAAACCTGGAACTTCACTTTTAAAAAAAACTTACCGCCGTCATGAAGATATTTTCCTCAAAGACTCTTCTGTCCATCTGGATAAAAAAATATCCTGCACGATTTGTAAACCATTTCAAAAGTTGTGACTGTTTCCTATCCTGGTAGCTGGAAATGGCATACTCTCTCCTTGCTTCTTTTATATGACACAAGAAAAATATAGAATTATTTTTGTATGAAAATATAAAATAATATGAAGTAACATCAATATAGACAAATATGACTTATTATAACCCTTTAAATTTTGGTTCACATTGTACAAATCGAGTAAGAACATATGTAATTTCCGGCTGCCATCTTTGTTTGGATTAGAAAGCAGAGTCCCATTTTGGGAAATGGGTTAAAAATCTTGCAGCAGATTAAATAATAAAAATTTTATCCAGATGGCTAGAAGACCCTTAGAAGATTCTGGAAAGTGTTGTTAAAGACCTTCAGGGTTTTCCAAAAAATCACCAGGTATTTATTTATTTGTGAGATAAATGAGACTCCAATGAAATGGTAATGCATGAGGAACCTGCTGGATGTGGTCACTTTTCCTGTTATTTGTCTATTAAGCCATTTTTTCACATTTTATTTATATGCATTGACTTAACACATAACGTAGTTACATGTGTGCATGTATACAGTAGAGGAAATAAATGGTGTTGCATTCAGGGTCCATGTCCTCTGTTGATCCCTATATACCCTTTCCTGCCTGTCACTTTCTCAAGAGTTCGTATGTGCAGGTGTGCTGGTGAAGTTGAACAAGAAGACAAGTAAGAATATGATCTGGTAGTGGTTCCCAACCTTTACAACAAAAGTCAAATGTGGATTTTATGCGCTATGAACAATTTTTGTAGGTTTTATAGGCCTAAGTAGGCAAAACTATCCAGTATTTCACAAGAAAAGAGCAAAGATAAGAGAAATGTCTGTTTAAAAATAAACCAATTGTATGCAGCAGAGGTATGTTTATCATCTTTCCTAACTTGTTAACCACCTTGCGACCCTTCAGATCTATTTTGTGACCCCCAGGTTGGGAACCACTGTCTTTTCATTTGATCAATGTTCAAATTGATTTTACACTCTTCTGGTGATGTACATCAGCTGTTACAGGATGTATTTATTTAAGCAGCACTGTTTCAATGTGCGCTCCTGTTGTTTTGTCTGGAGTCAGAGGGTCTTAATCGTGAGGCAGATGGGTCAGCGGAGTCTGATTCATTATTCATGAAGAGAAGTAGAGGGCCTCTTACACTGGTGTGTGTGTGTGTGTGTGTGTGTGTGTGTGTTCACCATATTGATTCCAGAGCCCCAAAGTAGCCTTAATGGTTGTACCTCATGAAAAATGCTGTCAGAGCAAATTAATGCTCACTCCCTGACAAGGCAAGAGACAACTGTGTACATTTGTTTATTCGACTCAACAAGAGCCACCTTTCAAATGCTGTTCGCAGATGGATTTACAAGTTAATTAGAGTAAATGCTATGTACACGATCCAGCACGTGTAGGGTCAAAGCAGCTCATGTTACATTGTAAAACCCTTATGTTTTTGGTGACTTTTCATCTGGTGCCACCAGCATGTTCACACTTGTGGCTTTCATTGAAATGTCTTGACTGCTGTTGCATGGATTGCCATGAAATGTGATCCATTTATGTTCCCTCAGTTGTCCATTATTTCGCTTCATGAGCAAATACCTGCAAGTGATGACATTCTCATCAGCTGTACATTGTGTTTACTGCAAATGATAGCATGCTAACGCGCTAAACTAAGATGGTGAACATGGTAAACATACTAACTGCTAAACATGAGCATGTTAGCGTTGTCATTGTGAGTGTGTGAGCATTTAGCTCAAAGCAGCCTGACTGAGCTGCTGGCATGGCTGTGGACTCTTCAGAATCACTGAAGTGCAGAGTAGATTTTTAGCCAAGTTTTGTATGTTGTGATTGTACGCGCCTCAAAATATTATCAGCTGGAGGTATTTTTCCTCGGTGTGAGATGTCACAGACAAAACACTTTGGCATTAGCACGTCAGCGAGCTGCACATTCTGTGTGTCGAGTCTGCGCGTTAATGCAGTTAGCAAATGGGGGTGATCTGATTAGCAATGGCTTCCCTCAGCCTGATAGCAGCGCGTGCACTGCAGCAGTACGGCATCTGTGTATTGTTTACAGACAGAGGCCTATATAGAGGCAAGCTAATCCCCATGAGTCACAGAAATGAAACTCACCTTGACTACAGTTACTATGGTTAGGATGGATGGGTGGCCTTAGCTGGTGAGGCTCACTGACACTATATTAATTTAAGTGATGAGGATCCCTGTGACTTGTCTGGTGTGCTCTGAGGAACAAGCTCATTGCCTTTGCTGAATTATTGATCATCCTTCAGCCAGTTTGTCATTTAATATTTATTACTTATATTTAACAAATAGTAAATTCTGCAATAAAATGCATCTCTTTCCCATATTAATTCGTAAGGCAGTGCTTCATGATCTAATTTTAGAACCGCATTTTGTGCGGTTGCACATATTTCCCCTCTTCCTCCTTCTCTTTGATGCTGAATATTTTTAATTGTGTCAGGAGCTTGTGCTGCAAAGGCTGTCTGCAGAGCAACTTGGCTTGGTTGTAATTAATACAAGATAACAGAAACCCTCTGGAGGCTGTGACCTGGAACACACTCTGGCCTCAGTGGTACGATGTGACATGATCCATAATTATAATTACCTCAAATGATTTGGGAGAGAATTTCTTTTTTTAATTTTAAGTGTCAAATGTGCAATTTCTTAACAGGACAGCTCCACATACAGTTGAGACATTTGGGCACATTTTATGTGCTTTCTTTTCATTCTTATTGAATGATTTCTGAGTCATGGAAACATTTCACGTGCTCCAGTTGCACAGAAAAGAAGGAGGAAAAAAAAGCAGTAGAAACTTTCCTAAGAAATTACAGTTACATATCAGTTACCCTTCTATGAAATTATCAGGAAACTACAGGACTTGTTAAATAAAGTGTCATTGTAGTTCTACGTTTAGCAAAAAATCATCAAAATGGAAGTACTTGAAGTGCCTGAGGTATGAGGTAACTGTATGTGGAGCGCGCTCTCTCTCTCTCTCTCTCTCTCTCTCTCTCTCTCTCTCTCTCTCTCTCTCTCTCTCTGATGTGATCATTATGTGAACCTCCATCCAGCATGTCTTGAGGCAGGACCCTCTTACCGTAAGCCAGTAAAGGAAATTGATTTGGTTTCCAGCTTGTCAGACCCAGCCGACGTTTGTTGCAGTGCGCCTGGATGCCAGACGTTTAGTGTGTACGTGTGTTTGTCTGAAAGACTACATTCTTTGTGTCTGTAATCATCAGGGTTGTATGTGTGAAAACTGAGAAAGGTACACATAAATGATTCAAGATATAACAGATTTTACCTCGCATGAGATTCTTCATCTTTAAAACGAGTAAAAAATGCATTTTTTTCCCTGAGCGTTTCTTTGATGTGAATTCAGGGAATTATTGGCTGTACAAACCGTCTTTCGCTGCCAAAGTTGATGTAAGCAGGTAAGTGAGGCTGTGATATCACTGGGAACTGTTTCAGACAGCTGTGTTAATGCAGATATTGGGAGTGAATCAGACGTGAAGGAACAAGGTACGCTGCACTGGCATGCTCACAGGAGGTGAGCATGCCTGCTGGAGGTGAGATCACCATCACACGATGTACTTTATTTGGAACCACAGAGATCAACAACATAGCTTTAAAATGACTATTGATCATCTTATCAAATACTTTGTTACCCACATCACTTCCTATCTGCTGATTGCCGTCACCTTTCTGTCTTTGATGCGCTTGAATGGATCACAACTCAGTTGGTCATCACTTCTGACCTCTGACAAACTTTGAAAACATTTTCTCAGGTTTTAGGCTGGCAAAGATGTAACCCAGCGATTGCATCAGTGTACCTAGTCACACCTTAACGTGTTGAGACACATGAGCAAATGGTGATCTGAAACTTGATTATTCATGTTGTGCCTTCATTTTGCATGTGTTTGTCTCACTGTGGTTCTTTACATAAGCTTGTTCTCACAGTTGGTAGTTTACTTTTACACTTACTGTCCATGCAGTTAAAGTGTGAGAAATTAATTGATAAAGTGTTTAAAACAGCAAATGACACATACAGTGGGGCAAAAAAGTATTTAGTCAGCCACCAATTGTGCAAGTTCTCCCACTTAAAAAGATGAGGGAGGCCTGTAATTTTCATCATAGGTACACTTCAACTATGAGAGACAGAATGGGGGGAAAGAATCCAGGAAATCACATTGTAGGATTTTTTATGAATTAATTGGTAAATTCCTCGGTAAAATAAGTATTTGGTCACCTGCAAACAAGCAAGATTTCTGGTTCTCACAGACCTGTAACTTCTTCTTTAAGAGGCTCCTCTATCCTCCACTCGTTACCTGTGTTAATGGCACCTGTTTGAACTCGTTATTAGTATAAAAGACACCTGTCCACAACCTCAAACAGTCAGACTCCAAACTCCACTATGGCCAAGACCAAAGAGCTGTCAAAGGACACCAGAAACAAAATTGTAGACCTGCACCAGGCTGGGAAGACTGAATCTGCAATAGGTAAGCAATTGCACCTCAAATTCAGACACTGCTTGAAGATCCTCAGATTCAAAACAGCATGAGCTACAGAAACCAAAGGTCACAGAATGAACATGTCATCTCTGACATATATGTGTGTGTGTATATATATATATATAAAACTTGACAAAACCTGATGGAATTCTGTCAGATCCAAACAATTTGTCATTTAATTTCAATTCTGACAGCTCACCTCTGTACAAATCTTCCAGATTTTCAATATGGCCCATACAGCTGCATTTAAATGAACTTCCTCCCAAAATGAGATTCCAGAATGTAGTGCTTGCAGGTCTTTGCTTTGGTTC
>LKNJ01002782.1:0-55214 GCA_002120245.1 Maccullochella peelii | reverse complement strand
TGTGTGAAAACCTTGTGAAGACTTACAGAAAACGTTTGACCTTAAAAGGAAAAACTCCCTTTTAACAGGCAGAAACCTCGAGCAGAACCAGGCTGTGGGTTTGCCTCGACCGGTTTGGTTGAGAGAGAGGTGAGGGAGAGAGCGAGAGAGAGAGAGAGAGATAGAGAGAGCAGGAGGAAAGCGAACATACAGTAGTACANCAAAGGGTATATAACAAAGTACTGAGATGAACTTTTGTTATTGACCAAATACTTATTTTCCACCATGATTTGCAAATAAATTCTTTAAAAATCCTACAATGTGATTTCCTGGATTTTTTTTTCTCATTCTGTCTCTCATAGTTGAAGTGTACCTATGATGAAAATTGGAGACCTCCCTCATCTTTTTAAGTGGGAGAACTTGCACAATTGGTGGCTGACTAAATACTTTTTTGCCCCACTGTATATGGGAATGCCAGTTTTTGGATAATCTGGTGAATTCAGTACCTAACAAAAATGATAAATCAAGGTGAAACCTTACATAATGCAAAAATTCTGCCTTATCCAATCTTTCCAATGTTTATTTTTTTCTGTCATGCTCACCTTTTTGGAGGCTGATAAAGACCCCACCCCCCATCCACCCAACCAACCGCACTACCAGCATCCCCTGCCCCTAAATCGACAGAATTCTTTTCATGAACTAGTAAAAATACTAGTTGAATTTTATTGAAATAACATGATTATGAACATGAACTGCTTCTTTCATGTATGTTTCTCATTAGTTTCTGAGACAAGGCTCTCCAGCAAGAAAAGCTTCTTCACACTTTGGATTTGACTCGCTGGCATGTTTGCTTGTGGAGCCTCACCTGTTTTTCTTTTCTTCCCTAACAAAACGCTTTCCATCTTATACTTAACTGAATAAATCTTGCAAACCTGAATCCTTTTAGTCTTTCCACATACTAAATATGGTTTTGTATTTCCATGGACAGAAGTTGCAACACTGAACGGCAGTGACACTGTAGATGTGGGAGCAGGAAATTGGCACCACAATTTACAATAGAGCACCTTTGAAAGTAAACTCTACATTTATGAGTTTAACATTTAGTCATAAAAGTAATGTTGTAAATATTAAACTTAATGCTGCCATATTGGAATGTCAAAATCACTTTCTCAATCAACTACATTTACCCAAAACTGAGTGTTAATTCACATAAATTGCACATACAGTATGAATTGTAAACGTTTTAAATGTTTTCACTGCCTGGCCTTTGTGACGACTCGTAGAATCAGTATCTGTCCTGTGTGTCTGGGCGGGTGTGGCTCCTCATTTGCACAGTAAGCATCAAAACCACGGCGTGAAACAACATGCAAATTAAGGAGAAATTGGAAAAGCTTGACCTTGCTTTTCTCATCTACAGTGCTGCTCAGTACTCTGACATATTAGTGCCCCAGCGAGTGATGCAAAAGGGTTTTATTTCTACACTAGGAAGGTGTTGCCCTGAGCAGTCATTTAGACATTTATTTGCTTTCTAAATTAATCTGTCTTTAATGGAGGTTTCTGTGTACACTGGACTTCAATAGCTCCAGATGACTTATGCAATTATTGACCGCACCTGTTCGGTTAAGTATATACTTGAATGGGACTGCTCTATTTGCTCAGTTGGTGAAAACACTCAGCTGAACTACGAAAAGCCTTAACTTCACTAAAGCAGTGTAGGCCCCAAACTGAAACGCAGGATTGTACTTGGCTCTGAAACCAGGTGTTTTACAGTCAAAACACAGTCAGACGGCTAATCAGGAATGACAAAGTGAGGAAGGGAAGGTCATTGTGTCTCTGTAGTGTCAAACGCTTTGGCCTATTTTCTCACAGCAGCCAGCTATTAGCCTGCGACTGTGTGATCTGTGATTAGAGAGCAAGCCTTGTGGTTTGAGCTCTTTTGGAAAGAGTCACAAGCTTTTAGGACTCCTGTCCTTATTGATAATTGCCACACACTCGAAACACCAAGATTTAATCCAGAGTCAAGAGCTGAATAAAAGGAAATACAGTGTGTGGCAACAAGTGGAGCCTTGGCTGCCGCAATAGTGTTCATAAATCAAAGCTGTCTGTCTGCTTTGATAAGAGGAGTAGATGCACGGTGACATTGGCCAATCACTCCACTGTCTGTCTGGTTGATATCTCTGACACACCTTTGGCATGGTTATACTTGCTATTGAACATTAAATTGGAAAGCTTCTCGTGTGTTTGTGCCACGTTTGGTCAGATTACACCAACCTCAAGTATTTCCAAGTAATTTCAGCATCTGTATAATCAGGTGTATTCTGCAGAACAGCTGGTTTAAGAGGTAAGATAAGATAAGAATGGTAATTTGCTATTGATATTAGAGTTTGGTGTGTATTGAATGCAATCATGCGCTTTTAGGCAATGTTATGGAGCGATTGTATGAGGTCAGAGTAGATCATTACAGAGGGTTGGGAAAAGAATTACATAACGGCGCATCAAAAGGGCAGAGCCTAGGCTTCTACAGAGTCGACAAGACGAAAATACTCGGCTTAAAACAAATAACAGCCATCCATATGCATCATTGGACAGTGTGCATGTGCTTCTTCTATATTGCATTGTGTGTGTTCTTATTGTGCAAAACGACCTTTCTCGAAGCATACTCAGTTGTTAGCTTGCACCAAAAAATTTTCACTATTTTTCAGAACATTTTGTAACAAATTATGCGTTTAAAAAGTGATGAAGACAAAATCGGCCATTTCAAAAAGTAGTGGGGACATGTCCCCAGCGTCCCCAGTGTAAATGAGACCTATGACCTATTAAAAATTATCCCAGAAGATCATTGCGTCAAACTCCTGCCTTTGATGAGCCAACCACATCTGTACCAGTTTGTGTGTCCCGTTTCTTATCTCAGAGGCAGTGTGTGACCGTTGGACTTTGTTGTGTATTTGGGGGAGATGTTTGTGGCCGGCTTTATCAGTAGTGTATACGTGTGTGTGGTAACTACAACAAACAAAAGTACAATTTTGAGCTTACCTTGAGTGTTTCAATTTTTCAAGTTTTATGCTACTTCATACTCATACTCTGCTACATCACAGAGATGAAGATTGTGCTTTTTACGCCACTACATTTGTCGGACATCTACTGTTCCTAGTCACTTTGCAAAGCATTAAATAAAATCTGAAACACAACAGTATCGGATAAAAGTTAACCTGAAAGATCTGCACCTCACTAAGATCTAACCATTGCCAGTACAGGAATAAATAGTCGCAATGATCTGAATACTTTACAACTGGTGTGGTGCAGGCATGCACGTTTGTGCAATAACAACGATTGAATAGCCCCTCGGCTACACCCCTGTTTGACCCTGTGAAGGCCAGCTGTCAGTGGCCGTCTTTTTTTTCACCCCATCCTCTTATCGACCCGTTAGCCTCTCCTAGCTTCTAGTGCTAATGTGGCATTACATAATGCCTCAGTTCGACTTAGTGATCACCACCGCGGTCTGGCTGAAGCCATGTGAATGGCTGAATGGGTTTTGGGCTTTCTGCCAAACAATCCAGCCCATCTAATTTTGAGTGCAGGTCACACCTCTTTGCTTTTACTTGGAGGTTCTTAGTCTGATGAGTGTCAGATCGAACTTCACAGAAGACAGATGGTTTGAGAGGGACTGCCAGATATTATAACATAAGTGGAAATATTAGTTGGGTGGGTGTGTGAAGTAGAGAACATCTGGCCTTCACTCTCACTCAGTTTAACTTGTGAATAAAATGATACAGTAAGTCAGTATTTTTTATATCCATAAAAGAGCCAATAGTCAGGAATGCAAACAAAAAAATCCCTTTTTGTTTCAGAAAACGGATCCCAACTTTCGCTTCTATCAAAACTTTTGCCTTTTATTAGATCGGAGACAGTGTAGAGGTGACAGGAGGACGAAAGAAGATGATGACATGAAACAAAAGTCCCTGGGCAGACTCGAACCTGGGACGTTGGGATCATGTAGTTGGCGTCTTTAAAGGGGCAGTCTACCAATTTTATACATGAAGGTCAATTTGCTCAGTCTGTGAAAACTAGTGATTTTGGAAAGTTTTCTGTTGCTCTTCTTTGTCATATATGATGATTTGTCATACATGAAATATCTTTGGGTTTTGGATCGTTGATGGGACAAATCAAGCAGTCCAAAGACGTCACTTTGGACTCTGGGAAGTTGTGATGGACATTTTTCACTACTTTTGGACATTTCATTGACTAAACGATTCATCGTCAGAATTGATGATGAAAATAATCATTAGTTGCAGCTCTACTTGCAAGTTACCCATCTTTGTGGAAATGCAATTCTAAATCACCGGAGTAGCCATTTTTTTAGGCCATGTAGATGCCCTGTTTTCCCATACTTTTGATAAATTAATTCCTCTAGTGCACTTTTATTTCTGTTAGTAAATGTGGGGCAACATAGCACTGAAACTGTGTATTTTAATTTTATACTATTTTAACAGATTTTTATTTCCTGTTTATTGTTTTTGCCGTATAGAAGGAACTTTGAATTGACTCTGTGTTTGAAAGGAAATAAACTTGGCATGGAAAATAGACTTTCTAGGAATACACATTTATAGCTATGGCGAGAGATACAGATGAGATTAATGTAATGTGTTTTTATTAGATACAAATTTAGTGGAAAGATGCATCTGACAGTAGGTAATTTATTACTGAGCGTAAGGGTGAGGAAGAGGCCCCCCCTGTCAAGATCGAGTGAGAAATCCTGGTTGAGCAAACACTGTGGAGGAGTGACGAGAGGGAGCGGCGCTCCGGCGCTCGCTCCCCCCCCCCGTAGTCACCTCCCTCTCAGAGAGTGCATCAAACTCCTGCACTCTCCCCCTGCTTGTTCACACACGCACTCGGCTTCATGCTGCACACACGCACACCCACCATCTCCTCTGACTGTCTTGTCTGTGTGGACTGTGCACATCAAAGAAGAAGCTCGGTCAGGACTCTGCTCTGCTGGACAGGACAGTAACTTTGTGTGTGCAGGTGTGTGCGTGCTTTGAAGAATCAGTGTTGATCCATGCGCTTGAGATAAAGCAAGACAAGTGATTTTTTTTTTTTTTTGGGGGGGGTGGGGGATTAGGTTTTATTTTTTATTTTTTGGCTTGCCACTCAGACACAGAGAAGTAACTTTTTCCAACTCAAGGACCCACTGCTCCTTCTTCTTGTGCTAGTGACGACTCGATCAACAGGGTGAGTGCTGCTGAACTCCCAGTTTGACTTTCTCACACTCCCTCTTGCTCAACTGCACACTCTTTCTCTTCCGTGTTGTCTCTCTCTTGATGGCCTGCTCCCTTGGATCTGTCTCTGCAATTTGACATTGTGTTACTTATCTTTTTTTACTCTTTCGACCTCTGTCCGCAAGTGTCTCTGTGTTAGAGTGTGTGTGTGTGTGTGTGTGTGTGTGCTTACTATTTCCCCTGGGGATTCAAAGTCAATGTGCATGAGGCAGCTTGAACGAGATGAAACAAAAATCTGTCTTCAAACCAGCTCTTGAATCCGTGCACATTGGAGAAACTATTTTTAAAAAACTTTCCCTGCACGGCAGAGATTTATCTGACAGCAGACTTGTACTGGTTTTTAGTTAATTATCCTATTGCTCAAACTTGGACGAAGTAGCCACTCATTCGCTGCCATGAGCGTATTTTATTTTTAATTTTCTTTGCTGACGACGAAAAAAAAAAAAGTCAATATGAAACTGAAGCTGTTCCACAACAGTGAAAATGACATCATCATCCACGGTCCCAGTCAAGTCATCTCCACCCACAGATGGCTATTTATGGTGGCGTCCACGCTTCAAAACCCTACCATTCGCTGAAATATGTGCCCTGTGGTTTGGATTGCAGTCTGTTTGAGGTCTTTTCATTAAGCCTGGTATCCTGTTTCTCACGTCAAGGCTTATGAACTTATGAGCATGCAGTGCTTCTCGTCCCAGCTGTGGAAGTGAAGGTTCGAGCTCGAACCTCAGTACTTTCTGAGTGCTGACCAAACTGTGACCATACTGTAGCATCTAGTATCAAAAACTTGCCACTGAGTGTTTGGGTGGATTGCTAGGCTTGTTTACGTTTCAGATCTTTACTCATTTAAATTGGAAAACTTTTCTAACTTTAGTAAAGTTCTATATTTAACGCTGATACATTAAGCAGGTTAAATAATTTTTTTTTTAAAAAGGGGTTAATCGTATTTTTATTCCCATCAATAAGGTATTGACAAAAGTATTGTTTGGTATCAAAAACTGTGGTATTGTATTGGTGGCAATATCAAAAATGTACAAACACAAACTTGGCCTCACTGTTGGTCAGTGTGTACGAGTGTATCTGTTTTACAGTAGGCTCTCTGTAAGTGGATCCATTTGTATCTTATTGTCTTGCAAATGACATATGGATGTTCTTTAGTAGCTAATGGACACAGGAATTGTGTACTCTCATCAATGGGGCAATAATAGAAAACTCCCATGATAAACCCAGGATTTAATGTGATACCTGCCCCCCTATGAAGCTAGATGGCTGAGTTTTGTTTTGATTTCTGATTCATCTTCGCACCTGCAGTGGACCAACCTTTACAGAGAACAAACTCCATTAAAGGATGATTCCAGTTTATTACAACTTTTCTTTTTTTTTAATTTTATTTTAGTTTTGGTGTTTATTTCTATCTGTAATAAGAGCACATGCACCAAGTTCATTGCTGAGATCTGGGAATGCAGCAATGTTGCTAAAAAAACAAAGTCAGACTGTGCAAGAAACACCTGCGGTCAGGTAATTATACAAACCCCCAGGTCAGCCAAATCTATTTGAAAGAGAAAACACAGCAAACGGTAGAATTATTACCCAAGCTGACTGTTGTAAACATCCATCACAGTTTAGAGACCCACTTTGTGGTTCAGCTTTGACTTGCTGTACAGTTTTCCTGTGAAATGAGGGATTATTACCAACATTTCAGGTGCAATTACTTTAGATTTTACCTCCAAATAAACTGTTGGCAGCCTGTCTGATTGTCTGACTTCTCGTGTTTCCATTGGACTGTGTACTTGTCAAGTCACTGTATCTTAGCACAGATCTTAGCAATTACTTTAGTGAGTACAATGTTATGATAAGAACTAGAAATGACGGCCAGAACTCCAGAAAAGAAGTTGTAAAAAATGGGAAGGCAACCTTTTAATTACCGCTTCATATCCAATTATTCCAGACTCAGAATGTAGTATTCAATAGTAGTGCATTTAAATTATTCATGTTGGCATTTTCAGTCTCATTTTTTCCTTGAAATAGGCTGAAAGAAAAAACAAATGGATTTCTCAGCTATCATATTGGCCATGGGATACAGATTCACAGATGCTGCCAAGGGGCAGAGAAAGTCAGTGCGAACCTGATTAGGAACTCACTGGTTCTCCCAAAAAACCCAATGTTTGTCAATATTTTGAAAATACATAATTTAAATCCCACAGCAAAGCTTTTTCCCCTCCACGAGTCGATTGGTTTCCTTCATATTATCCACACCCTGCCCACCAGACTCCTGTAAATGTTAATCATTAATTCTCTTTTGTCTGTTCATGAATTTATACGCCAGTAAAACAGCCCCCTAGAATAAAGGACTATTGTGAGCTAATCTGGAGATCTGAATGTACAAACGGGGATGCCATGGCTTCCAAAAATGCTTTTAAAGATAACTGACATAATTATTACACTAACGCGATGTAATATATGTGGACATGTTGGACTTTGTAACTGGCATAGTTTTGATGAAACAGAAACTAAGATCTGTTTTTATGCTTGCGTGGGTTTGTGCACGACTGTGTGGATATCTGTGCACACACGCACCTTCTCGTTGATGTCATACTAAGGTTTTTTCCGATGCCACAGAAAATGTCCACCCGATTTTTGTTTTTCAGAGCTCTTTTACAGCTAATGTATTTGCTGCATGCATGCACAAAGCTAAAAGATTCTCCAGGCAAACACTCACAGACTGACACACAGCCACATGGCCTGTCTTATCCTTTCATACTCATTCACATGTGCGCTCTATTGCAATGAAACAGCTATTGGATTACCAGTGTGGCTGTTATCCTATTACATGACAAAGGTTGTCAGCTGTCATCTGTGTATGATAGCAGACAGTTCAAACCAAGGGAAGTGTGTCTCACTCACTCAGACACACACAATGAATATGTGTACACACATACTGTTAACACGCTGCCATTGGCATGCGTTCACACCTGTACATTCCTCGTCTTGAATTTCACTTGGAGCGTTTACAAAACATCACATCCATCCCATCTACGGGTTGAGAAGGCGGCGCTGGTGCATGCTTGGTTTTATAAGTAGTGAGTTTTTGGATTAGGTTTGGCGTTGGGAGTTCATTGTTAGGAAAAGAGAGGGGCCAAAAGTCCTTGCAGATAATTGACTGGAGGTATTGATAGTAGATCGGCGAGAGCGTGAGGATTAGCAGATTTTGAATTGAAATTGTCTTTCTGTTCATAGCTTTAGGCCCAGTGCTGCTTAAGTAACCGATATCTTGACACCAGTAAGTAAACTTTGAACTCCCCCCTCCTCCAGCACCGAGCCTTGGCAAGCCAAAGAGAGGAGTGGCTGCTAGTGTACGCGTTTTCGAGTTATGAGGTGCTTAAAAGGCTGCCTGTAGGTGAGGAATAGGTGAATACATATTCTTTGCACATCTATATACAAGTACAGACCCACACAAGAACTCTAGCTGAGCAAACCAGATGTACAATATATCTTTTTATAGTCATATCTGTGTTTTCAGTCTAGTTTTATGACCCATGTTTGTTTTTTTACAGCCCCCTCATTGCGGTTGCTGCTGTGACTCACTGGTCACAGACTAAAATAAATTTCCCTCTGACAACAAAAGGACTGCATCTCCTTTTTTTTATTTTGCCAGACATAAAGCCTGTCAAAGAAGGCTTGTGAACAAAACCGTTTCTTCCGCTGTCAGTGAATGTGCCCGACTGTCTTTTGATCAGCAAGAAGCCGGTGTAAAAATAGCCAGAATAGTGTTTTCGTCATCAGTTCTGTGAGGGGCCTAGACAGGCCGCCCACCATGCAGCCTGCTGTGTACCTGCTGCAAGATGCAGCTGAAAGGGAGCTGCCACGGGCCTGATTACAACCTGCTTTAGAAGTGACAAGATGTCTTAGCTTTCTGGCCTGGAAGCCTCTCCCTCTGGTCTTGTAAGCCTCAGCAACACATGAATGCTGATTAAATCAACCCAGATATGCTCCAGTTTGTAAGTGCATGTAGCTTACTGAACATTGCATTTAGTCCTTTAGCAAAGATGTGCACTGGTTGATGCATTCAAGATTTTGGTCAATGTAGAAATGTAATTTCTTTTAAAGGCACAAAGGGGTGATAATGATCAAGAATGTATTGGCTATGCATTGCAACACATGCGTTATCAGAGGTGTTTGAGTTCACAGAATGGGAATAACTGACTTGACAGTAGGAATGCATGTCAGTGAGTCCAAAGTTTAACGAGGTATGTGTAGACCTGAAACAATGAGTTGATTAATTGATAAATTGATGGTCACAAGACTAAATGGCAATTATTTTGTTAATCATTCAATTGTTTGAGGCACACTAGCCCGATAGCAGACTTTTTCTCTAGTGCCACCATGAGGTTGATATTTGTGGAATTTGTAAATGACTATTGGATGGATGGCCATTCAATTTCATTCCCTCATGTTCCCTACAGGATGAATTGTAATATCTTTGGTGATTCATGAAATTTTCAAGGTCAAAATTAAAAATTTTCAAATACTTACTGGTATTATGTTTTATGACCAAAAACCTGTAGCTTGTTAGCATGCTAACAAGCTAGTATAAACATGGTACACACTATACTTGCCAAACATCACCATGTTAGCGTTTGTCAATGTAAGCATGTTAGCATGCTGATGTTAGCATTTAGCACAGTCTCACAGAGCTGCTAGCATGGCTGTAGACTCTGTTCAAGCAAAAATACCAGACACTTGCTTGTTCCAGCTTCTCAAATGTAAAGATTAGCTGTTTTTCTTTGTCTATTATGATGGCAAACTAAATATATGTGGGTTTTGGACTGTTGGTCAGACATAACAAGCAAGTTGAAGATGTGTTCTTGTGCTCTGTGAAACTGTGGTGGGCAATTGTCATTCATTTCTGACACTTAATAGAAATTTATTTTGTAGTTGCAGCCCTATTTCTGGGTGATTTTCATCCTTTTTATCAAAGGAGAAGATGGCATACACCATTATTCAAATTGTATACGCTGCTTTTTGTTAGTATTTTGTTTGTTGAGGCAAAAGAAATGCACAAAAGTTAAATGTGTGAATACTGCAGCTGCCAGGACGGTCAAATGGATGTGACTGATGGTGTCTTAGAGGCAGTCAGACTCTTAAACACCTGAGAAGTTTAATGAAGGCACTCGTCAGGTAGGGAAACATTCCAGTGTGACAGCGTGAGGCTCTCTGTGATGCCCTCAGGGTAGAAGGTGAGAGGTGGAAGAGTAAACTGAGACAGGGAGAGTCACGATCCCTCACCCGTGCATTTCTGTTACTCTGAGATTCTCCTCCTTTTTATTTATTTTCTTTAGCCAGATTTTCTCCTTCTGTCAGTTTCATTTCCTGCTCCGCTTCTTTCCAGACAGCAGTGGTGCTGCAGCCACACCTGCATCATGCTGACCACATGCTTTTATTTTTACTACACTCACTGTGATGTCACTCTGTTTGCATCCTGGCTGTATTTATTTAGCCATCATCTGAAAGGCCGGAGGGCATGAATCAGGAGAATGATGTAATTGTTTTTAGGTGACGTGTGATTTCTAAAGAAACAGTGTGTTGTGATGTCGTTTTGTTGTCTTGCTTTTCCTTATTTTCATTTCCCCTTCACTTCTTTGCTCTCTCCGTGTGTCTACTCTAAGTCAATATTTAGGTCCGTTTTTTGCGTTAACATCTTGTCCATCAACCTCCTCCGCCCCTTAATTCATAAATAATGGCCATGCAGCAGGCAGGCAGGCAGGGAGCCAGACAGTAGCAGAGCAGACATGCTGGCTGGCCAGGCCTCGTCCCAGCGGACCAGAGTCACTTATCTCTCAAAATAATGAGATATACATCGACTAGCTTAAGGAAAGTGGCTAAAAAGAGACTATGGATTTGGGAAGTTTCACAGGTTTTTTTTCTCTGTATTTATTTACTTTTTTATAATTGACAGTGATTGATTTTGTCTCAAAAACAATGTATTTCATACAAAAAGTTGCTGGCCAAGAAATATTAATCAAGGATGACACTGGAAAGTCATAGTACTACTCTGACTATTAATATTGTCATTTATAAAACATAAACAAATGATCTAAGGAATAAAAATAAGCAGTAACTCCATAACCAACCTGATCTTATACATACTATTCTTAAACCATAAACAAGGTTTTCACACTTCGCTGTTGATGTTTTGATGCCAACTTAAAGTCTATTCTGCTTTACAGCATCAATACTTTGGAAATTGCTTTCCAAACCAATGTTTTTTATTTAAAAACTGTCCTTAATGTGATCTAAGAAACTATTTTCTCTAACTTTATACAATTCATACATTCAAAACGACAACTACTCAGTGTGGATCTGAGCAGGTGTCTAATGGATTTATTTTAAGAAATGTAAATTTTATCTCTAGGAAGCTTTGAAGTACCAACATAAAGAGAAAGACATCGTCATAATGACTCGAGATAATGTTGTGTGTTGTTACTTAATACCTTAGATGCTCACCAGACACACATTGACCTAAAATACGATATAATTAACAAATGTCTGTCCTTGAATGCTTATTCCATACACATTGCACTGACTTCACCCAAACAATGTTTTTTCCAAATGAAGTGATAAGTTATTTATCAGCAACTGCCAGACTTTCAAAGGCTTATAATCAGGAATAATCAGCATTTAAAAGGGCAGGGAACAAGCAAAACTCACCCTATTAACAAATAATGGGAATAAAAATGGGACTTAAATAATACCCTGTGGAACACCACAAGATATTTTCTTGGCACGAGACAAAGCTCCACAAATATCGATAACGTGCGAGATAAATGGGTGCTTAAGGTTCATTAAGTCAGCATTTGTTGGCTAAATTAGTATTAACACTGGGTTATAGTATATAGTATATTCTGTTGTTAAATAGAGGACTTACTCTAGAACACTTTTATTATTGGTGTACCAAACATTCTGTATAGAAAAATGAATAATGTTGTTAACATTTGCCTGCATGGTCAAAATCAACCAACACTATATTAATTTGTTGGTTTGATTCCCCATAGATCCTCGAGTAATCCTGCAGAGAACCTCAGCAACTGAAACAAAACTATTTAAGGCTTCTCCCACTTGTGTTGTATTGTATTATACTGATTCAGTAATGCTCAGCCCACCTAAATTGTACATTGTTCTTGGGTTTGACAACTTATTTTTACTTTAATTTTATAAATATGACAACTTTACTAGTGTCAAACAACAAATAGGCACCATAAAAATAAGGGAGGAAGTGCAACTTTGCACTTAAAGGAATGTAACACAAAGCAGGTGCACCATCCACAAGAAAGGGAACTGACCAGTTCCCTACTATCTGCCATTACTCTGCTCTTTTGCTTGTGAGAAAGGAACAGGAGTATGAACAACTATAATAAGCCCCATCACCATAACTGTGAGAGATGACTCTCTTTGACTGACCTCCCCTTTCTTTCCTCCCTCCCTCTCTCCTCTCTCAGATGACATGGCGTCCTCAGTACCGCAGCTCCAAGTTCCGCCACGTGTTTGGTAAGGCCGCCACCAAGGAGAGCTGCTATGATGGCGTGCCAATCACACGCAGCGTCCAGGACAACAACTTCTGTGCTGTCAACCCACGTTTCCTGGCAGTCATCACTGAGTGTGCCGGAGGAGGGGCCTTCCTGGTCCTGTCTGTCCATCATGTGAGTATCTCCATCTCATGGCTCAGACTGATGTCAGCTTTTTAAAGTGGCATATGCGCTATTTCACACAAAATACTGATAATGGATACTGTGATAGGTTTCGTTGATATGTACTTTCTCTTGCTACAAGGGGAAAAAGGGGGAGAATAGCCTGGCACCAGACCACTTTTTTTCAGTGATTCAATTAAGTCTGGTGTTGTGCACACAGATGAACGTTTCTCCGGTTGGAAAACAACTGAGCCAATCGGCTCTACACTCACTGGCCACTTTATTAGGTACACCTGTACAATCTAAGGCAATCCAAAACAACGGCTCTGCCGTGAATTCTACTTTTACAAAGCTTACATACATTTTCAGCTTTGTTGACACTGTCAGAAAGGTGGAAAACGTTTGTTATTGAGGTCATAGTGGGTGGTGGTATTATAATGAAAGGTGCTGTGGTGAAAAATTTGTCAGGTAAGAACTTAACTTCCTAAATATAAAATTACATTGCAAACAAATAACTTTGTATTCTGTCCAGAGCTCTATGTATAAAATGCCCCCCAAAAAGTTCTCTTCCTAAAACACAATTTTATAATGATCTATCCAAAGGAAGTTATTAGAGATGGACATTTTGCTTAAAAGTGTAGCTAAATCGATGAAAAATAGCAACAATAGTGTGGTTGACAGTAATAACAAACTACTCAGCGTTTTTATTTGATCTCTGTGAAAAACATGAACTGCTTCCAGGAGCCGTTATCGCAGTACCGTGGTGATTGGTTTGGGCAAACCAAAATAAGCCCCTCTTCGAAACAGAAATCAACTAACGTGAACATAATGTCAGACTGAATAATAAAGTGAAACGAAATGGCAATTCAGTCGGATTATCAGGTTAGGAGAAAAGCACTGCTACTGTTCAAATAATATCCAAGGAAAAAAAAATATACCTGCACACAAAAGTCACCTCAACATTGTATTTTTAACTTCTTGATATCTCAGACCAAGAGTTTTATGATGACAGGTCTCATCGCATCATTTGTTTTTAAGAAGTGAATAGTTGGACATCTATACCTTTGCCCAATCCATTTTCTTTAGGAGAGCCTGTCTCGAAGCAAGATGGCTTATGGTCCTTGTAGTAATCAGTCTTTTTGTTGAGAGACAGCTCAGCGTAAAAAGATGTTTCATACTGTTACTAATGAACATACTGCTTAAGTTTCTTCCAGCTAGCTACGTAGCAGACATGGAACAGGAGAAATCAGAAAATCAACATGAAAAATTTCACTCATAACTGAAATTAGCTTTGGCCGAAAAGTTTCACAAAAGATGTAACAAGTTGTCTGCTTTCACGATGGCAGTTCACATCAGAGCAGAAAGTTCCCCCTTTTAAATATTACAAATGTTTTAGATTTTTTATTATTTTGTGTAATTTTATTTAATTTTTTTCATTTCCTCAACATCTTTCATGGTTTCCCTTTGCTCCTGCACACACAGCACACCTGGAAAAGACAGCTCTGCTCTCAGGTTATAAATAGGACGGCAGCAGTGGAGCCAAAAGACTCTCTAAATACCAGGAAACCCCCGGCAGCTCATTCACTACAACCTAAACATCGCATGTGGTCGTTTTCTTCCTCCTCATTTTTATGTCTTATCTCACACACCGACCTCAGCTTAAACGTGATCAATCAAACACTCTTCCAGACTTTTAGTTATGCATATTATCACATCCACTGGTGTTATCAGTAACAAAAGTAAACTCAGCCAGACCTCCTCACTCTTGTGCTGGTTAAAATATACAGCCCCGCTGTATATCTCCAGTCCAGATCGATTCATCAAGCTGAATACCTCTCCCTCCTTTCTCCGTCTGTCTCCATCTTTTAAATCGTCTTGGTGAATTATCACCACCCTCCTGGCATGGGCAGGAATTGCATACGAGCTTAGGAATGACATAACTCATCTTTTGACCCTTCTCTTCCCCTCCTTTCAATGTCTCGATGAGGTGAAACTTCAGAACTCCCCCCTTCTGCCGCCTTCACCTCCCATCCGTGTGTGCACTTACAGATAAGCTATTAATCTGTGGAGAAAAGTAGTTAACACACATAGATACAAGGACAGAAGCGCTACGTTCTACTTACTTACTTGTGCATGTGTTGGGTTTGCTGGCAGCACAGATAATGGTTACATCATTCCCATGTTCCAAACACACCTTAACCTGTACAGTAATCTAGCCTGCAGGTGTGTGTGTCAGTTGAGGGAAGGTTCTGTTCATACAAACAGCATAATTAACAGTCTTGTTGAGGCAGAAAATCTTCAGTAAGACTCAGTGACTTTTCCCTTGTAACAGAATCATCTAATAGCAGGGCGTGTGTCACAAACGTTTTGTGTAATTCCACCTTCAGTTTGAGTTGCTTCATGTTAATGTCATGAAGAGTGTGACTGCTTTGCAAGCTGGGATACTTGTCCTGACCTGCACAGATCGACGTGTCCCGTTTAGATAAATAGACAGCAAGAGCGAGGCCAACTAGTTTCTGTCTTTAAAGCTGCACTAATCAATATTTTTATATTAAACAGGAACTCCATTGATTTTATCAGTCAGTTTACAGGTCTTAGGGAGTACTACTGCATATGTGAAAAAGGTTGTATAAAGCCTTTTGTAGCTCCAGAGGGAGCTGCGTGAAGTCTGATAAGTTGCCTCAAGTAATGTCACTTGAGTCAGCGTCAGTTGGGTCTGAAGACTACAAGTTTGAGAATGTAGAAAATCTGGGGGTGGATTTAGAAAGAAGTTGGTTTACCAGCCCGCTCCTCACCTCTGCTTGAGGCTACATTAGCCACTACTAGCATAAAACACCTGAATCTCCAACCGAACTGTTAGCGTTTGGGTTGCATTGTGGGTAATGTAGGCACCAGGTTTTGACAAGGAAGAAGAATGCGTGGAATAAAACATGACGATATCTCTGGTTCAACTGATTTGATTTTGATACTTTTTTCTCTTTTAACTGTCTTCTGTGAGTCCAACAATGTTATAGAAGTGCAATGCTGAATTGGTGGGGTTTTCTTTTAACAATAGATTAAATTACTACATGTCATCAAAGGGGTTGTTCGAGGTTTTGAGCCCACAGATAATGATCATCCGACTCTGCAGTTCCCCTCAGCTCCAAGGAGCATTTTAGCGTCTTTTAGCTCATTGTTTTGGTTTAATGGCCTACAACTTTACTGTTTTGGAGTCTCACCATGCTCATCAGTGTCATTTCTAGCTGCAGCCATTTTCAGTAATAAAGTGCTCATAAACTCACTGTATGCTACCTGCTCAGCACCAAACGACAAACAAAGTTGGCGACTAGCCCATGTGCATAGTGAAGCGTTTAGCAGCTAAAGAACCGGATATTTCCCTTACAAGTTGGTGAAGTGGTTTATAAGCCGCTATTATCAAAGTCAATCTGCATCCTGCGCACTCAGGACTCCCTGCTCTTTTCTTGACCAAGGCTATGTACAGAGCTCGGTAATAGACCTTTCATTGTGGGCAGCTCCGTCTACTTGGATCTAACTACTAAAAACCTCTGAAATTACAGACACTAGTCGCCTTCTATGATTTTTAAGGAAATGCCCTTAAAGGACATTTAGAGGACTGCAATGTGCAAATGCAGTTGTTTTATTGTATAGTTTTAAACATTGATATTAATACCCTTTTTTTTGTTCAATGTATGTTGGTTCTGTGTTGCTTCATGTAAAATAATTATGCTGATATTTTAGCTAAGACATTCTGGTTAGATAAAGGTCAAAAATACGTTTGAATCCTCTGAAAGGAAATGAAAGCCTTGAACTGAATTAAGGATTTCCCTCTCTCCTTGAAACTCTTGTCTACCCATCAGGTTGCTATTTTCATATAAAATTCTGTCATTTAAGTTTTGCTGTTTTTCTATGTTTTAACTACTCTTTAATGCATACATGGTTCTATATAGAAAATGAAACCACTCGAATACGCAAGGTGATCAAGCTAAAAACTGGGTTGTTTGATTACTTTATTAATCCCAGTGGGAAATTGCAGTGTTACAGCAGCCAAGTTACATTAATCATAAAGAAAGTGGGTTAGTTAAGCAAAATACAATAAAAAGCCATAAATAATTAACAATAACTATAATAAAATAAATAATAACCCAAGAATAAAAAAAGAGATTGAACTACCTCAGAGAGGAAGTTTTTTTAGAGGGTCTGAAAAGGGAAATACACTTATTCACCTTATTGTCGAGAGTTAGATAAGATTAGCTTTGCCAGGCAACCAGTGGAGACTCAGGAAGTGACTGCTCCTGGCCAAGAAATAGTCTGCCACGTAACCCCGCTGTAAAACGATGATTTGGCATTTATACGTTGCTATCACGTCTTAATTAGTGAGCTTTAAAGCTGCTGGTAGGCAGATTTTGTGCCCTTTGGACAGAGCCAGGCTAGCTGTTCCCCCCTGCTTCCAGTCTTTATGCTAAGCTAAGCTAACTGGCTGCTGGCTAGATATTTACCATACAGACTTGGAGGTGTCAATCTTCTTGGCAAGAAAGCAAATAAGCATATTTTCCAAAGCGTCAAACTATTCCTCTAACCCAATAATATACATTAGATAGTTAATAAGTTCTTTGTTGTAATTCTTTTTATTTTTGTGTGTTTGTCTATCAGACAGGCAAAGTGGACCCTCACCACCCCAGAGTGTCGGGCCACAGAGGCAACGTGTTAGATGTCAAATGGAATCCCTTCAACGACTACTGCATCGCCTCCTGCTCTGAGGACACCACGGTTAGTACACACACACACACACAATACATTTTTAAAATAGTTCACTGAGTTGTTATCATTTTTTCTGGAATATGAGCATGTAGCAACAGGGAGATAATTTTATTGCCTTGCCGTTTAGCCTTCAAGAAGAACTAGAAGTCATCCCACACATTCCTCAGCTGGCTCAGAATAAATCCCTGAACACAGAAAGAGAAAGGAAAAGTCAACAGGTTTTACTTCCTCTTAAGACTATTTTTACAAAGTGCGCCTTGGGGCTGTCATTTATTTTTCATATTCAGTCAACCCTGGATTCTTTCTGTATTGGCTATTTTTCATAGATTTGGGCGTGTTAAGTGCAGAGATTGTCTGCTTTTTGTTCATTTGGTTTCATAGGTTAGGGTATTAGTACTTTTACTTAAATAAAAAACCACACTGTAAAAATACTCTGTTACAAGTATAAGTCCTGCATTGAGAATGTTAGTAGATGTACGCAAGTACAATCACGAAAAAGTACTAAAAGTATTAAAAGTAAAAGTACACAATGCAGAAAAATGTCCCCTGTGACTGTTATACTATTATATATTATTTCATTAGATTATTATTACTCATTCATTAATATAAAAGCAGGATTTTACTGTCGTAGTTGGTTGATGTGGAGCAAATTTTTTACTATTTTGTATAGGACTGAAACTAATAATTATTTTCATTATGGATTAATCTGCTGATTATTTTCTCCACTAATCGATTGATTGTTTGGTTTGTTAAAATTCAGAAAATAGTGAGAAATGCCGTCACAATTACCCAGAGCTCAAAGTGACACCTTCACAATGCGTGTTTTGTCCAAACAACAGTCCAGACCTCTAAGTTATTAAAAATAAATTGAAACAATAAGAATTATTAAAAGGAAAAGCAGCAAATCCTCAAATTTGTGAAGCTGGAATCACGAAAAGTTTTTGCATGAAAAATGACTTTCAAAATAGATTATTTAAAATAGTTGCCAGTTAATTTTCTGTCAATCAATTAATCAACTAATTGTTCAGCTGTACTTGTACATGTTCATGTTTTGTATGCAAAAATATTAAATAGTAACTAAAGCTGTCAAATAATTGTAATGAAGTAAAAAGTACAATAGTTTCCTCTGAACTGTAGTGGAGTAGAAGTATAAAGTGGCATAAAAATACTAAAGTACAATAACCTTACATTTGTAGTTAAGTACAGTACTGTTTGTGTGTGTCCACAGGTGAAAGTGTGGGAAATCCCTCCGCATGGTGTGTTCAAGAACCTTACAGTACCATGGAAGGAGCTTCAGGGTCACAGCCGCAGAGTGGGCCTCATCGAGTGGCACCCGACTGCTAACAACATCCTCTTCAGTACGGCCTATGACTACCAGGTAACACAAACATACACACACACACGCACGCTAACCCTAACACAGCCATGAAGAAACTACAAGCTGAAAAGAAATGGGGAGACTGGCTGACACTGGTTAGTCTTTTTTTAATATAAATTTCATGACGTAGACAGGTCCCAACCGGTTTACTCTATGTCAGCATTGGCCTCAGGTTCAGGGCTGATTTCAAACAGTAGATGGCATGTTGAGGCATTTTAAACCCATGAAATGCCGATATTTATACATTTGGTAAGAAATGTCAATATTAACGCCAGCATTGATGTGTTTCATCACATTACAGTCACATCATTTAGTTTACAGCTCGAAAAACATTTTTAAATGTGCAGAACCTCTTTAAGTAAAATTTTGAATGCAGGATTTTTACTTATAAGAGAGTATTTCTACACTGTAGTATTGCTACTTTTATTTAAGTAAAAGATCTGAGAAGTTCTTCCACCACTGATTTCTGTGTGTGTGTATTTACAGTATATGTGTGCCTTTCACCTGCAGGTGATGATCTGGAACCTGGACTGTCCAGAGCAGGTGATCAAGAACCCTGTGCGGACAATCAGCCACCACACAGACGTCATCCTCTCCATGTCTTTCAACACAGATGGCAGCCTCTTCGCCACCTCCTGCAAGGACAGGAAGGTCCGACTCATGGATCCACGCTCAGGAAACCTGCTGCGGGTAATGCTTTGTGTGTGTGTGTGTGTGTGTGTGTGTGTGTGTGTGTGTGTGTGTGTGTTTTCCTTTTTTTATGCCATTCTGCAGTTAAATTTGAGAATTCCAGTGTCCTTATTTTGAAAGTCAGTTACTGCAGTATGTAGCAGCTAATATAATGTATCACATCACTGTAAAGAAAACGTGTAGTTAGGGCTACTATTTATTTTTTAATTTAAAAAACACCCACACACAAACATACAAGAATTAATGTGTTTATTTTAGATTTAGAAAAATGGGTGAAAATCTAATTTGAAAAAATACATACACAAAATCTGTTTTTAAAAACACCATTTGTAGTACAAACACTCTGTAGCGGAACCATTTGTTTTTTAAATTAGTTTTAGGGACTCTGTTGTATAATCAGCAGCTCATTTGCATTTTCTCATCGTATTCTCTAACAAGCATTTTTTAAGATGTGCTCTTTGCAAATGAACCTCCTTTACTTTAAACTGCACTGAACAATCTCTCCTTTTGGGGCTGAAAACACAACTTTTGGATACGTTTGGACATAAAATCTGTGTGAAAATCAGTTAAACTAATATGCTCCTTTTGAAAAATCCAGATATTTTTCAGTGCAAATCAATAAAACCCTGCTCCTTTGCCCCTTCCCAGACCCAGGCACTCATCCAGCACCACACAGCCAAAACTGACACCTGTGGCCTGAGCAGGCCTACAGCATAACTCCTCAGACCTCTGGGTCACCAGCCAGTGACTCACGCTTTACATTAGTCTGCTCTCACTACCTTCACCTGCCAAACAAGCTCACGTGGACGTATAAGGAACATTATATCACAATATTGTAGTGTTGATGCTTTGGCAGCTTGTGAACAAATTAGTCTATACCTTTTTTATATTACTTTTAATAAAGTTTTATACTGTACATACCAAATGTTTAGTGTGCCTGGTGCTTTGTTTGATGTATGTTGTGCTGTGTGTTTGCAGGAAGCCAACAGCAAGACGCACAGAGCCAGCAAGGTGCTGATTCTGGGTAACCTGAAGATGCTCCTCACAACAGGCACTTCGCGTTGGAATGATCGACAGATAGCTCTGTGGGATCAGGTGAGAGCAACAGCAGAATAAACTGACAGCACAGGAAGTGTTTGGTGACAAAATAGTCTCATCTCAAAGGTCCACTTACTAGCTTTTTTTCTGCATTTTCATCCGCATTTCACGGTCTTAATGAGTGAATGGAGCCGGATCACGTGTCGGTACGAGGAAGTCCAGTCATGTGATGACACATACAGACCAATCGCTTGTTATCAGGTGACGGAAGTGCCACACTTAGGTCACGTGATGACACCTAAACCAGCTCCGTTCACTGATGAAGACCACGAGATGCTCTCAGGTTGAACGCTCTGAAAACGCTGGAAAGTGGACCTTTTTTGAGTTTAGATCATTTTGTCACAGGTGGTGTTCCCATGATCAAGTTTTTTTTGTGGTTGCTTAATGTTACTTTATTTCCTTAGTTAATGTGTCAACTTGTCTCACAGAAAAACAAACATTGATACTCCCTGCCTTCTTGTGCTATAAAAAATATTGAAAAATTCAAATTGTTGAAGTTATCTATGAACATCCCTTGAAATTGTTTTACTGTTTTGTACACATAATCACTAATGTGCAGTCAATACAGGCTGTGTTTACATTCATTAGTTCCTGAATATGTTTCCTGCCCTCCTAATTCATCCACAAAAGATTCATTAACTTTTTACGATAAAGAAGTAGGGCTGCAACTATTTTTATTATCAGTTAATCTGCCAGTTGTTTTCTCAGTTAATTAATCATTTTGTCAATAAAATGTCAGATAATAGTGAAAAATGCCCGTTATAATTTCCTTGAAGCAGATTACAGTATGGGGCTACAGAGGTCCATGTATACAATCCACATGAGAAGCAAAAGAAAACCAAACAAGTCAGCAACAACAAATAAGAGTAAAGGCCCAGAAATAAGCACAATCCCAATAATAGAGAATTAATAATAATAATACAAATTAAGTAATGGGCAGCATATTACATCACCAGCTGAGAGGTCATGAGTCTAGGCAGCCCTATTTCCTGGCTTACATCATCAAAGCCTCTAAGCATTAGAGAGTCAGGATAAAATGGAGAAAAAAAAACAGTTGCATATTGAAGTAAATATGAAAAGGAAATATTAATATTAAAAATTGAGAGACGGTGAGGAAAGTTGAATATTTTGGACATAATAAAGTATGTTCAACAACTCATTGGTTCTCATCTGTTTTGCTCCCAGTGGCCTCATGTGTGACTCAAATGCTCGGACTGTAGAAAAACTAAAAAAAAACATGTCGTACACGCAAGCTCTTCCCATGCTTGACGTGTTATCTCATGGCTCAAGATTCTGCTCGGTCCCACTCAATATGAAGTGGAGCCTCTCTCACACACAACTCTGCCATCTAGTGGACAAACTGGTGGAGTAAAAGTTAAGCCGCCCAGCAGTATACCTGAATAATTCATTATGCCTTTTGTTAAAGTGGAGCCAGGCGTGCTTTCTTCTGGATTATGTCATTGCCAAGTACTCTGATCAATCACACCTGTCAGCCTGTAGTAATAGTCGCTGTGGCAGGCTGGTGTGTTTTGATGTGTGAGAGTGTATCGTGGGTGGGAGATTATGGCCGAGGAATGGATTAGGGATTGAGCACTCCATGTTTTTAGTTCGGCACTGGAGAGTGCTTCTTATGTAGAAGTGGATTTAAATGATTGAGTGTTTTGATATCAGGGGATTGTTTTCCGTGTTACTGTTGCTTAAGTGTTGTTTTTGATCAAGTTGTTGATCTTTGTGTGTGTTTGTAGGACGATCTGTCTGTGCCTTTGTTACAAGAGAACCTGGATGGTTCGTCAGGAGTCCTTTTTCCTTTCTACGACCCCGACACACACATGCTCTACCTTGCTGGAAAGGTGGGTTTCTAAAAGCAATAAGAAAGTGTCCATACATTTATACACAAAATACTTTAATACTATTGTTACAAAGGCTTCTCTTGTCTCTGTCAGGGTGATGGAAATATCAGGTACTATGAGATCAGCTCAGAAAAACCGTATATCCACTACCTAACAGAGTACCGCTCGCACCTACCTCAGAAAGGAATGGGTGAGTAACACACACACACACACACACACACAATGGTGAAACCTCAAACTGGAACAGAAATGTCACCCACACACTGCTGCTATATGCTTTTTTTAAATCAAACTCCAGTATGTTGGACGTTTTATTTAAGTATTTCCTTACTTGTGTATAAACTGTGGCTGTTGATGATTGTTTGGAAACTCCGCCTGCCTTCTGGCCGTGCAGACTCTCCTGCACCTGTAAGCAAACCTGCTGTGCAAATAAGCCTGCAATATTTGACTACCAAACCAGCTGATCAAAGCGACGTCGTAGTGTCATGTGTCAGCTGTCATGTTTTAGATTTTAAACTCAAGACAAGGATGGTGTCATTCATGGAGCAGCTATTTCATATTAAGTTACAGAGATACTGAGACACCGTGTAATCCACTCACAGTTCCACCTGTGGGAAGCTAGGACTATGTCAGCCTTTCACAGACTGCTAGTGCTATGAAAAGTCACATCAACATGTAATGTATGTATTGATAGATTAGACTTTCTCGATTTTCAGCCATTGAGGGCATTTTCAGAAAGAAAGTCCTGTAGTAAAAATAATCCAACTTCAACTCACGGGATAATATTCAACTGAAACTGTCTCCCAAATTCAAAGAAGTCTGGCGTCAAAAAATGTAACAAATCCATGGGCCCAAGCATCTAATGATCAAAGTAAGTCCATATTTACATTCAGGTGGGTGTTTAAAAGGGTTAAAAAGCCTATAATTTCTTTACTACACAGCGTCCTGAACCTGTGCTCTTGCATGGTATTGCCCTTTTGAGCTTTCCATTGCATATGAACACATATGTGCATTTGTTAAAGGGCTTTTTGCATATTGCAAAATTAATATCATTATACTCCTTGTCAAACCATAATGTAATTACAGTGCATCTAATTTGCAGTTATGTTTTGTGTTGTTCTCTTATATTTCTACCTCATCTCCATCAGTCAGCACACTTTTAGTGTACAGTAACTGTACCTGACTCTCATCAAAATATAACAAAAGATACTGTAAGTATAGGATAGCACAGTAGCGAAGCAGAAAAAGTTGGTTTCCTGTGTGAAACTGTCTCGGCATGTGTGTCTTCCTTCAGGTGTGATGCCAAAGAGAGGTCTGGATGTGAGCTCCTGTGAGGTGTTCAGGTTCTACAAACTGGTGACAATCAAGAGCCTCATTGAGCCTCTTTCCATGATCGTACCCCGCAGGGTGAGAGCGCATCGACTCACACAAACCACAACAACAGGGGATATAAAAGAAACGCATCCATTTTTAGCTTAATAGGTTTCTGAGACCTAATTAGGTTATATGTGTTTTCAGTCGGAATCGTACCAAGAAGACATCTATCCAATGACGGCCAGTTACAAGCCTGCTTTGACTGCAGAGGAGTGGCTCAGTGGCATCGCTAAAGGTCAGAATTAATGTGCGTGTGTGACATTTGTATATGTTGGCGTGGTGCTGGGGGATATACGGGTCTTGTCTTATTTCCTGTTGTGAAAGGCTGGTGGTGAACTGCTCCAAACTAAATCATCAAATCAGGGTTCAAATATGCCTAAAAAAGTACAGGTGGGGCTGGGTGATAATGGTGAAATCAAGATCACAATGTTGTGAAGAGTATTTTTTGGTATTGATATGGCAAAAGCATGCCAAATTAACATAATTGTTCCACTATTGTGTATTACATTTAACAAAACTCTTCACCTCAGAAAACAAAAACTTTACTTTAAATTTCCTAGGAATCATTGATTTGGATGACATAATTTCTGCCTACTATAAGTGTATTTTGCTTCACTGTTTTAGTTCTATAGTATCTAATCTAGTACTAAAATCATTAATTCCTTATAAGTGTCCTGTCACTCTTTGTCTTCTAGGCCCAGTGCTGATGTCTCTGAAGCCTGGAAGTCAAGTAGCAGAGTCGTACTCGGAGATGAGCAAGAGGCTGGGAAACTCACAGGACACCCGCAGCTCTCAGAGCAGACCAGGCATGCTACCGCTGGCATACATTCAGGACCAACAGGGAACCAAAGACAGCCAGGAGGACGGCGGCAATACAGAGGACGTCAGGAGTCGGACACCCGTCAGCAACGGAGAAGACCTCGCACTTTGCTCTCCCCCGAGGACTGAGAATGAGGTACTAAATGGTTTTGTGTTATTACCTTTAGGGTCATTCTTTGAGTTTTTATCTTGCTGTTTGTGCAATTATTTTATTTTGGCATTTTTCACACACAAGGGTATAGGTTGTCAGTGCTATTTATTTACAAACTAGTTTAATACAATTTATGATGAAATTGATCTTTGTACTTTCCATAAGCCCAACGGAAGAATTAGAAATGTGGCCTAAATTTCAGAATTTTTAATGCACTAACCCTGAAAATTATATTATATTTATTCATAAAGAACTGAGGAAAAAATGGAAACTGTTTCCAGGGGACACTAAAAAATTCTGAACAAGCCCGAACGCGGTTGGGACACGCTCATTTTCCGACACCACTTATGGATAGCTGACTTCAAAAACTTCATGAGCCACACACCATGGCAACAACAAGCGCCGTGTCTCAGCCGAGTGCATCACTTTCTAATGGCCCCTGGAAACGGTTTATGGTTTCGTCTGTGCTACTTGCAGCATTAATTTGTTTTTGTTTTTTTCTCTGCTTACAGCGTGTTTTTTCTAAATGCTTTGCATGTGTTGTCAAATTGGTGAAGACATTTTCTTAAGCGCCTTGTCTATTTGCATGTGTTTTCTTAAGCTGCAGTGCGGTGAGCTCTCGGGGCCACCGTATAAACCAAACTGTGGCCTAAAAGTAGGGGGTGACAAAAACAGGATTTTGAAAGGTGAAAAATCTCCAGTGGAAATTACACCCTTGATATATTCCAATATACTGTGTATGTGTTTTGTCCGCAGCTGCGTTTGAAGTTCCACAAGCAGCAGGAGGAAATCCGACGTCTGAGGGAGCTCCTCAACCAGAGGGACGTGCGCGTCAAACAGCTGGAGCTGGAGATTAAGAACATCAAAAACACCCAGTCTCAGAGCTCACTTTAAGACTTGCCCGACCTACTGAGTCACCTTCCACCTCCTCATGGGAACACATTACTGTACAAACCCCATTTTCAAACCGCCATACCCCTATTAGGGTCCTGACCCACCTCTTATCCTTTAATGAGCCCCCCATACTCACTGCACAGGGGTGATTTTAAACCTCAACATTGTGTTTTCTTTCAATCTGTCTGTCAATTCCACACAAGGTGCACATATTCTTTGTTCATGTACATACACTCAAGTACTGAGTGTTACCCAGCTGTAACACATTTTAAAACTCTTTGCACCTGTTGACTTTCACCCCGTTTCTTTTGTACGCTTCACAGATATGCAAGTTTATTGTAACTTTTAGCTTTTTTTTTTTATGCTGAGAGATTAAATGATGTTTGTGTCTGTCTTGACTGAATGATGTGGCTGTCTGCGTGTTGGTTTGAAAGTTGTTGCAGGGCAGACGCAGACATCCTTAGTGATTGTGCGATAATGCTGAATTTATTTTCTATGCTTGGTGATTTTAGTTTTATTTTTCTTCCCCCAATATTTAAACTTACTGTAAGTGGAGATGGCTGTGGTGTTTTTAATGTATGTGTGCTTGAATGAGAATGATCGAAATGAATGAAAAATATCACAATCCCAGCTGTGTTCTTGCATTCCATTGAGTTGCATTTATTTTTATTTTTGAGTGACTGGACAGTTGGTGAAAAATCAATCCGTTTCACAGCAGCTATTGTGTAAGCCAATTCTGTAACTGATGCCATGTAGCAGTTTTGATCTTCATTTTTATATTTATTTTTGAAATACAGTCAAAGAAAGTACCATTTAATCAAGTACTTGAATTTGCTATTGTAATTTGTAGCGCAAACTGTTTTAAAAAGGAAAAAAAGCCTGCTTACTTTTTCCTGATGTGGAGAGTCACTGTGAAGAAACAATTTAAAGCCATTGTAGAGCCGGAGTCCTGCACCACTTCTGGGTTCGCTTGTGTTCCACTTGCTTTCAGTTCTGAATGTATTTTCCTTAAGAGGGGTTTTTTTTTGCTCTCTGTAAAAACCTGAAACATGACGCTGGGGTAATAGTGCGAGAGTGATAGTGTGAGTTAGTATGGGAGATGAGATGATATACATTTTGCCATACCCTTTATAACATGGTAGCTATCCCTTTAGTATCTCGGCTCTATTAGGCCAAGATACTAAGTTTCTTGATTTGTCAATTATTTAATTTACTGGATTAGACAAAAACAGACATTCCCATCAGGTTAGTTTATTCATATACATTTCTTCAGTAAAGGTATAACAGAGTTACCAGTAAATTGAATATATCATGATATATATTGATATTATAATCTTAAAATTAGATAAAAATGATAGTATTTTATTGCTTGCCTGTTCTGGAGCTTTAAAAGGTCTTCATTAGCAGATGAAGTTTGTAAGTAAGAGGTCCTTGAGTAGAGACTGGTTTTGTCAACTGTTGTTTCCAAGGTCAAGAATGAATTGTCAAGCTCAATTTTAAGCCAACAGGGATGAGAACAGTACAGATAAGTACATATTCCCACAGAGATTCCCAGTATGACGTTTCAGCTTTGAAAGAAACCCTCTGTGTGAAATGACATAGTCTGGATGAGGCTGGTGGAGCAGAAGTGAGCTCAACAGGGGGACAGGTCTTCATCTCTAAATATGAACATTTTACTTAAATGTGACGGGGAACACGTTCATGTTTTGTCATGCTTAGCTGTGATGATCTGTTAATGCAACTGCAAAGACTTCAATAACTGTAAAATGTACACAAATGTACACTGAGCAGTTGGTAAAGTCCATCCTAATGACATATAGAAATGTATTTTCCCTCAGGGAACTTCTGACTTCATCTGACCAGTTTCTTATATTTGTTGCTCTCAGAATCGGGGCAGTTGATTTTTTTTTTTTTTTTTTTTTTTCCCAACAAACTAAAAGAGAAAACATTACCTTCTCTTATCTCAAAGTTGAGAGGAACAATGGCATGTAAATATGCATATATGTCACAGAACCGCTTGCAGATATTAGGTAACACAAACAATATATAGCTGTTGATCCTAAAATAACCAGTCAGATGCACCACAAATTACCTTGCATGCCTGTATTTACAGTATGTAGTCAAAGGCACAAGCACCATAATGATATTCTAGATTTGGCTTACATTTCATGGCCACTTATCAAAGATGTAACACATGGAAACCGCCACACCAACCCACGCACATACAGACACACTGGCCTCCATACAATTGTGAACCTTTTGACCCCTGCCAGGACAGTTCTAGCACAGCTTCATCTCTGGCTGACTTTTGTCCAGGAGCAGCAACACCCGGCCAGTGCAAACACTAACCACCACTGCTGTTAGTGGACAAGACTCAACACATTCCTACAATGTGCTGCTGTTTTTACAGTTGGCCAGTGGACTTGCACAAGGGCTGATGTGGCTGTTTGTTCGCATCACAACAGTTTAAGGTGACAGGTTGTACTATTTAGCTTCTCTTCTGTCGAATAGCCATTCCAACCAACTTAAGTGATGTCCATGTTTCACATATAATTTATTCAAATGGATTTTTCCCTACCCCAAAAAATATTTTATTTGTATTTTTTATACTATTTCTGCCTCTCGGAAGTCTGCCTGGAAATGCAAATAAAAAAAGGCTTGTTTAAAGTGTCTTTAAAGAACAATCCTTGGTTAGCTTGGGAATTCAATGCTTGATGCAGTTTATACCAAAAATAAATACTGCAAATCTCTAGCATTTTTGAGCCCATTTCTTCAGCATTGTTATATAGTTACTTAACTGTCAACAGCAGAGTTTGAGTCATATACTCTCTTTACTGCTGCCCCATTTCACTGCCTGTGTGCCCACATATTACAGAAGCCCAAAATGTTCAATATTAAATAAATAAAAAAGACATCATGAAATAATCATAAGATTAATTGAGTTAAATATATAAATGAACCAACAATTTGTGAAATAATTGAAGAAATTATTATATATAACATAACTCATGAAATGTGATTTCATCATGCATTTTCATAATAACTGAACTCCCTTTTTAACCAATCGCTTACACCTTGCCTCTCTTAAACTAGCAAGCACAAACTACCAAATTTAGCTAGTTCGTTAGCTCCACATTATTCTAAGTCAACCAACTAGAGGCTGCTGCTCACACATAAACACACAGACACAGTAACTAAACTTCTGTAGCTTGGCTGCTCATGCTTTCTAGCTAGCTAGGCAGGCTTGTGAGCTTATTACTCAGCATCAAAGTGAAGAGTGTGTGTGTTAGCATTGTTAGCTAGCCATCACAATTTCTATCACAACTAACTAACAGAAGACTAAATATTAACAACAGAATATTAACAATTTAGAAGCTGGAACCAGTGAGTTTGGGGAATTTTTGCTTAAATGACAAACGATTAATCGATTATCAAAATATTTGCTGATTAATTTTCTGTCTATCGACTTATTGACTCAGCTCTAATGTTTTTATTGCAGCATTTTAGAGCTTGAACCATACTAGGGACCAAAAGTAAGGATATTTTGACCTCAGCAGGATCGATTTTGACAATTCCCTTTGTGAGTACACCAGCTTCATTAAGTGCAATACTAAATTGCTGGAGTAGTCCCTTTAAATTGATAAATGATTGAATTTGATCCAATATTTGTAGTTTTGGTGAAATTACACTATATTAAAGCTACGGTATGACACAAAGACAATAAAATCATGCTTCAACAAATACCCAGTCATATCTTTGGATTTTTGTGGTCTACCACCCTGTCTCAATCAGTGGCTCGCTCGCAATGTTGTGGTACAGTGATGATTGCTTTGCTGCACTAAAACTTGAAATAGTCCAACCCTGCAGATGATCATCACTCTGCTACTCTATTACAAATGTGGCCAATACCAAGTCCTGAGAAAAAAACCGTCTTGGTATTAAAGCATGCACACTCTGACAGTCTCTTACGTTATACTGGAGCAATAATGGAGCTGCAGCGTTGACTGTAGCATTCACTGTCTGAACATGTCTGATGAATAAACCATTTCATTAAAGGGTTGTTGCTGGGTTCATGTGAGCCTCACTGTGCCTGGTCCAGATGCATTTTAATGCAATTAATGTGATGTCTTTAAATTGTCTTTTAAATATATTTAGTAAAAACTGAAAAATATTTTATTTCTTTTATTTTGTTTCTTTTAATATTGTTTCTAAAATGTGTAAAAAAAAAATTAATCATATAAAATGTTAAATTTAATGTTAAAACGTTACATTTTTCTGGGAAATCCATTTGTCTCTTATGTAACAGAGCAGAATATTGTCCTACCCAAAAAAATACATTAAAGTCAAAAACATTTCAGTCAATTGCACACATTTTATATTTATACAAGATTTATATTTTTGTTACAAAAACAGCAGAGCTGCTCGCAGGTCCTGTAGCTTCCTGAGTCTCTGAGGCTGCAACATGTGGACGGCCAACATTATTCAACATTGTACATGATTTGTGGCTTGTAGTTAAAATTCAAAAATGGGCTCTAAAAGAAGCAGCACCCTGGAGACGATCAGCAGCCATAAACTCTTTTTAAAAACAAATTATTGTTCCTCAAACACACAGTAATGAAGTTTAGTTGCTATTGTTGGGCTCAATGTTTTAAAATAAAGGCTTTACAGACCAGTACTCTCTATCTCAGGGTAACATTACTGTTTCTGTAAAAAGAATAATTACATTTTCTTACAGAACGTATTATACACTACAGGCTACATGGTACTACAGCATTATTCTAATGCAGGAAAACTCTTTAGAGGTTCGCATTTCTTCAAGTCGGTCTTAAAACAATACTTGCATTCCCATATGGGCATTCAAAGTTGGTCACTGTAAACTACCTGTTCCCAACCTGGGGGTCAGGACTGAGCAATAAGTCACAAGATAAGGGGTCATTAATTGATTAGCAAGATGGGAAAGAAGAAAACGCATACCATTTTTGTGCTATATACAAAATTTATTTTTTTTCTTTTCTTTTATTCTTGTAAAATCCTCAACAATTTTGCGTCTTCCGCCCTATAAAAGTTATTCAAATGAAACAACCAGGAAATATTTGACTGCTTATGGACATATGCAGCCTGTGATGAGGGGTACCAAGTAAGACATTGCTTTGGCAAGGGCTTATCAAGCCGAAAAGTGGCTGGGAACCACTGCTGTGCTCGTTTTTCATCTCCATAATGAAGTGATCCCTTCCAGCTTTGAGTCCAATGTAAGAGATGGGGGACAGAATCCGCAGTACTCATTCTGTGCAAAAATGCTTAGCCAAAGCTAATATGAGACTTAGGCACACTGAGTTAATCAAGTGGGAATCTTCCTTTAAGAAAAGTAAGGGAATTTCATACTAAAAACACTACATTTGGCAGATACACACTTGATTGAACTAACTCAGATGGATAAGGCCTCATACAGTATCACCTACAGGTGAACTTTTACACAGACATAAGACTGGATTTTGCCCCCCCCCCCATATCTCTTACACTGGACTCACTAGAAAAGGGTCTCCTCATGGCAAGTATGGAGAGGAGTAATGGTTACAGCAATTAATAGCTATTTCCACATACAATTTGGCATGTGAGTACTGTAACAAGATAGACTAGAAAAAATCAAAACCTAGACAGGAAGCCTTTCCTGTGGACTGTCTACAGTCACCATCAATGAGGAGCACACGTTGAGAGCATAGCAGCAGGGGTGGATGACAAAATTGACCATATGGCCATCATTTCATCCCTTTATGTTATTTTTGGGACACCACAAAAACCAAGGCAGGACGAGAGAAAAGCACAAAATGTTAACATTTTATTTACAAAGTTGTTTTTTTGTCATACAGAAAGTAAAAATGTAGCTACAACCTTGATTTGTGCAACAGGCGACCACACTAAAAATCATGGCTCGCTGGATGCACACCTGCTATAGCAATAATTTTATTGGGGAAAAAATAAGGAACCGGGGAAAAAACAAAATGAGAAATAATAAACCCAAAAAAACAAACAAAAAATAATTCATAATTCATCCAACAAAATATTAAAAGCACAGACCCAAAACTAGATACCAGTCCCAAAGTCCTCACACGGGAATACATAAAGAGGGATCAACAGTGAAACTGTGGAATGCTGAGTGCTGGGCTGCCTGAGAACCTCGGGGTCCGTTGGGTGGGTGAGGTGGAGGGTGTTGGGTGGCTCTCAGTTCCATGGGGGGTAGAAGAAAAAAAGGGGGGGGGGGCTCCACTTGGCCCACCCATCCGGTACAGTCTTGCCCCATAAAAAGAGCTCAGAGCTGGGGGGGGGTAGACGTGGATTACAAAGGCGGTGCGAGTTGCTGGAGGGTGGACGTTCAGGAGGAGGGGATAACTCGGTAGGCTCTCGTTTTCAGTTTTGCTCTTAATCGTCGTCTTCATCGTCGTCGTCATCGTCCTCATCCTCGGGGTCTCGCTTTCTCTTCTCGCCTTTTCCACTTTCTGCTTCTGGGGGCAAAGAGGAAATCTTGTGTCATGTGGTGTCAGGGAGCTGCCAAAACCACAAACTTCTAATCTTAGCAAAACAGTGACTATAAAAAGAAAATACTCCATCTGCTGCACCAAAATAACAAGCAGACTCAATCTAGCCCTGTAGTCGTGCAAGAATCACAGGATGCTGGATTATTACAATCTACATATAATATAGTCTTTATGTGTTACATATCTAAGACCAAGGCTTTTTTAAACGTTTAATTAGTGTTATCTATTATAAACAATTTAGGATTATCAAAGACATCCCCTAATGGGATGTTAGTGGGGGAGTGGGCAGTGTTTAAGAATCATCTTTTGCTGTCCCTACAGGTTATAATGTTACACGATTAGCAGCTCAAAATAAACAGTGTCAGACATGTATCTTCAGTACTGAAATTTTTCAGGATTTAACCCGCCCTTCCCTCCTCAGATACACTCACAAGCTAGTCAGTTTTTTTTTAATCTTACAGTTAACAGTCTCGTACCATTTTTCACTTGTAAGTGATCAAGTATGTCTTATTTTAGTTATATTATGAATGGTCAGTAATGGGTAAATCACTACGGCAGCCACTTAATAAGGCCCTGTAAACGTTTTGACTCTTCTACATAGAGCTTCATCAGTAAACAACCACCTACAGGTGTCATTATTCCGGTTATCAAGTTTTATTAGTCATTATCAAGCTCACAATGGCACCCGTACATATTGTATATGTACTCAACATTCTATGCACACATTTATTTTATTTAAATCTGCCTCTTATGTACAAATAAATTTAAAATCCAAAGGACACTGTCCCTACTAGGCCACCCTGCCTTCCCATTAATAGCAAAACTACTTTGTTCCCAAACCTGAGTAACTGCAGTTTAAGTACATTTGACTACTGACCTTCGCCCACATACAATATTGTAATAACACAATAAGCAAAAAGGCAATATGGTACTATGTAGAATTACTTTGCACTTTGACTTTCAATAGTTAAGTGCATCTACAAATAGGAAGAATGGGAGAATAAGGGCTCATGTTGAATTCATACAAATATTTTGCATTCAGTAAATATACATTTTTGAGTTAGTAAATTGTATGTGCAGGCACTTTGTTATGCTTATCAATGGATTCTGGTCCCAGCGTGTAGTGCTCATTGCAATGACAGTTCTGTGCCTTTTTAATGAAGAGTAATTCTGTCCAACCCAATCTGTGAAAAGTCAGTGACGTTTCCTTATACTTCAGTAAAGGCAACAACATAAACCAACTCTGAACCTTGTGAAAAGTTTGGAGAGATCGAGGGAGTGTTGTGTTGTATGTACAGTAGTAATTTACTGTGTTTTTGAGGTGCTCTGGGTACATACCGTCATCATCTTCATCCTCATCTTCATCTTCGTCATCCACTTCCCCATCCTGGCCGAAATCTTCCTCCTTGGCAAACAAAAATGTACAGGTTAAAAACAGAAACAATCCAACTGAACTCCTTGCAAGAAAATGTTCAGGCAAATAATCCCTGTCAAGCTTTTTTCCGTTTACCTCATCTTCTCCACTGACATCATCATCATCCTCTTCTACCTCCTCTTCGTCTTCCTCATCCTCCTCTTCCTCGTCAAAGTCCTCCTCCTCTCCGTCCTCATCTTCCTCTTCCTCTCCCTCTGCAATACAACAGTACAGACAATCAGTCAACCACAAACAAAGTGGAAGCATGCTGTAACCAAAGTCCAACAGTTAAACTACATAAACTACATGTTCAAAGTGAGAGACACAGTAAGTTAAATTGAGTTGGAATAAAAATCAAAGCAGACAGGGAGCCATGGTGAAGTTAAACTGTATACATATATGCCTATTATTAAGCAGAACATTATTCTCATACGCTACTTGGCACCAGAAATTGGCAAATTGCATCCAGAGTTAAATCTTTCCAGCTGACATTGGGAAGAACTTCTTACCTTCATCTTCATCATCATCTACGCCGTCTCCGTCTACCTCTCCGTCTGAGTCGGAGGCTTCCCTGTCTTCCATGTCATAACCATCCAGGTAGGTGAGCTGGGGCAGCAGCTTGAACACACTCTCTCTGTAGTCATTCAGGTTTGTCACTTCACAGTTGAACAGATCCAAACTCTTCAGGTTATCCAGCTTTTTCTGTTGATCAAATGCAGTGTAGTACTGTGATGAGAAACTGCCACTGAACTGCTGCATGCCACGTCTGGAGTTAAGGGTACTAGATGCCAATGTGTTTATCATGTGCATGAGGTTAGGTGATATGTACTGTAAAATGTATACCATTAATACAGAGTCGGTAATCCCTTTAATATATCTGGTTGTATTAGGACAATGTAAGCAGAACTACTTTGTGGCAATGGTGAATTTAGAAGAGTTTTCCATCTATGTGATAAACTACCTTGATTTGTCAGGTACTCAGTTCTCTGGATTACACACCCAGACTTTTGCATCTCGTTATTTTATTAATATAGTTTAAGTTTCTCAACTGAATTTCAGGAAAATCACACACAATCATAAAATACAGCAAAATGTCTTGCACCCCAACTAGAAAAATCCTGTACGCAGTTTGCTTCAAAGGTCTCCTGTACATTTTTGTTTCCTATATGAATTTCCAATAATTTTTTGAAATTGGGTATTAAATACATGGACGACCCCTCATTAACTTTTTTTAGGGTAATTTCAAGGATATGATGAGTTTAACAACAGATGGATTTAATATTTATATCCAAATATACAGAAAGCAGTGCTGAATTTAGAAATGTGTATGCTGTGGGTAGTAAAAGCTAATGAATTGGTTGATTCTTGATTCATATTAATACAGATATGTGTGCATAACAAAATTTTGTATAAATATTCAAAATGCTTTGTCTAATTATAATACATTTTGGATTAACATGAGATAAGACAACAAAAAGCACCAGCGTAAGACTAAGTATACACATTTTGTAGGCATGCAAATGGTTATGTCTTGGGGGTGTTGCTTCTAACAAATGTGGAAATACATACCAACGGTTCCAATGTGCTGATGTCTTTCAATTTGTTTCCACTCAGGTTTAGATGTGTGAGGTTGGGTAGTTTCTCTGCTAAAACATCAAGGCCGCCACTGATTCTGTTGTCACTCAACTCCAGCTGAAAGATGGCAAAAGGAAATATTATTCGAGCTGACACTTACCACAATTCAGCTGGAGGTACGAAGGAGACATTTCTTCTTCTTCTTTTTTTTTTTTTTACCTTTTTGAGTTTTCCTAGTTTAGGCAGGTTGGAGACTGAGATTAAGCCAACGTTTATCAAACTGAGGAACTCCAGGTTGACAAACTCTGCTGTGAGGCCTTCGATTTTTCCTTCAACTGATCGACAATTGTCAAGGACAAGTTCTCGTACCTGAAATACAGAAAAAGTACAAAATCATATTAAAAATGTAATCTCCACTGGTTTTATGCATTTGGTTAAATTATACTTACTACTGATCCATAATTTAAAAAAATTCTGAAACAAACCAAATTCATAATATTACAAAATATTTTGCTCCCATGTCTTTTCCGAAACAAAACAATGTAATTTATGTAAACAAATTCATCGTTAAAACAAGCTGGCAAACAACATAACCACAACGTTTTTAATATGGGATGCTGTTGTTTAGCAAAATGGCCCTTTACTATGTGTAAAATTATTAAAAGCCACTTTGTAGCTGCTGTAAAATATTAGGAAAACAGGTCTGAAGGCGGAGTTAGGTTGAGTCAGTTAAAGCGAAGACTGGTTACGCAATTCAGTATTAGACAAAAACGTTGCAAAAAAAGTTGTTGTCAAACGTCAAAGATCATGATTTCTCAAGTAAAACACCGACATGGATACCGTGTCTCCGTCTAAAAACACTTTGTGTGCTTAATTTCTCCGGGCACGACAGTTAATGAATTGATTTCTTTGAAACGAGGAAGAGCAAAGAAGTAGCTTCCCATGGCCTGCTGATGCAGTCGCTAATGACAAATGCAATGATTTTTGTGAGCTAGCTTGCTACAGGCTAGCCATTGCCCCTTTTAAACGCTGCCGTGCAGTAGAGGAGCAGCTACAGAGGTCTGTCTGCCCGCCATTAGCCAACCCAACAGCAACGGAAAGGATTGCGAATACACCCTTAGTAAAGATTTTTTTTTTTGTAAAACCAGCTTTCATTGGGGAAGTGGAATATTCTTTGTCGTCGAGCGAATGACCGATATTGCCAGTTTGTTACAGGGTACTACATCGTTTTCAGGTCGAAGTGGCGAAGGAAATATATTGAGAACGGAAATTTAGTAAAAACAAAGATGGAGACAGTTCCTTTCTCCCAGAGCTTCAAAGACGACAGAATGACAACATGGCGATTCCTGAGATACAGTATGCAGTTCTCTGAACACTTCAATGGCGAAAAGTGTTGTTTAGAAAGAGTAATTATCGTTACTTACACATTATCTAAGTTATTTTTCAATGTTAAATTAGTTTTATTTCGTGCATGAGTCGAGAGGAAACGCCGACCGTCGAATTTTTGGCTGCCCACGCATCAAGCGCGGTGCACCGGATCTCCTTGTCATTCAAGCAGGCTGGCTCGGTTAATGAAGCCGATGGCCAACAAATTGACCCGTTTAGTTGCAAACAACGTCAAGTTTAGCTTTAATGACCATTACTGGACGAAATAATCGTTGTGTTTGATATTTTGAGTTTACAACTACATATATTTTGTTGTCTTTGACCAGTGTAGCGAAGGGGTAATATGGCGGGAACAAAAATACTAAGTTGGTGGCTGCTGTGTGAATGATTCTGACTCGGAATCATCTGATCACCAGACTCCATTAAATAAGTAGCAGTGTTTAGACGAGTAGATGCAACGATGTGAAAGGGTAACGTATCTGCTATAGTGTGTAAGCTATTTTAAGGAATTAGCTGCTGCACACTCCCTTTAAAACTTACGAATCGCACAGCTTAAAACATGGCTTTAAACAAATAACGATTACAGTAATAGTTGTCTATTTGTTATACATTGTGTAAATAACTGGCTGAGGTTAGAGTAACAGTGGCTTAACGTTAAATGGTCATGGTATGGATGACTCGTGAATCAAGTGACTGTTTTTTGTTGTAGCTGCTGAGTCTGGCCATTTGATATGAACGTTAACGTACTCTATAGAAATTTCAACACATAACTCGTGATCGGCGACGGTCCGTTTACATGTTATCGAAACTCAATTTTTGCACGAACACCTTGGAGTTGTAAAGAGCATTTGTAACATAAAAAGCGCCCCATTCTAGCAGTTATGCTAGCAGCAAACATGGCTTCCAAGGTCTGTATAAAATATACCACTCTGTGAATGCCAAACGCGGCGCAGGAGGCAAATTTCCTAATATAATCAGCGGAAAAAGAAGTTTACTAATTGTGCCACAACGGTGGAGTCGAGCTCAATCGTGTGTGCACCACTGACCAAGGAGGCTGCGAAACGGTTAAAGCACTGCAATAATGCCAGCAAGCTGAGGAATCGCCGTTTCAAAGTAACGATTGAATATAGCTTTTCTCGTCTCGTTGCCCCTGTACGCCCAATCCGGAACAGTATAAATGATTAAGCTTGTTGTGCGAGTGTTTTCCGCCCCATTATAAACGAGAAACATAATCTAAAGCCCATGTGGTCACCATTACGTTAGCCACACAGGTCACTCGCAAAGCAAAAAAAGTAGCAAGCTGGCTAGCAAAGGCTAGCCAGAAAACTAAGGGTTGGTTTTAAAAAGCACGACTCACATCAGACGGTGTCCTGTTTCTTAGCTCCAAGTGGATCCTCTTTTTCATGTCCATCTTGCCCTATGAAAGTTAAACTTTTCTCTCTTGGGTTTTGGTGGGATCTTCAGTCCAAAGGCAGAGATGCCCTAATGGAGGGAGAATATAGGACTGTATAATGAACTGAGCCAAACGCTAAGTTAGTCGGAGAGAGGAGAAACCATGGAGGGAAACGGGACTGAAACAAAATATATGCTCAACAGCGCCATCTGCGTCCAGAAACGCCCATCGCCTCCATAAAGGCATTGCAGTCACAAAACATGACGCTGCCCCGAAACAGTGCTATGGTGCAATTTATTTCTGCAAGGAAAGTACTGTACTGTATTTAGTGAAGACAAGAGCCGTTTGTCTATAAAGACAGTTCTATTCAATTAAGGAATGCAGAATACATGTGTACAGTGTACCCCAAAATAGCATTCAACCAATTAGACATCGATAAAGTAGGTCATACGGTGAACTTTATCTACCTAACTTAATAAAGTGCCACAGGTTGAAAACATGCCCAGGTTTGATATATTTACCGTTATATTGTTATTGTTTCATATTCAAAGTGTAAGTAACGCAAATATCTAACATCGTAAAGAAATCCTGTTCTGAATGTTACTCAAACCTGTTGCCCACGAAAGCAAACATGTCTCCTTTGTTTGAGAAATGCATATTTTTAACTGTAGCCCAGTGAATCATGAGTTTGTAATCCCTGTGACAGTTTCAATCAATAAACTGCATAATGGATAAATTGTGTTGTGCTTTTGGTTCATAAATGCTATATTATTTTAACCGTTTCGACGTCGTTTGGAGAAAGGAGGGGTGTGTTTGGTTTGCAGTAAAGAGAGCGTTGTATATGCATGTGGAGAGTAGGGCACCCCCACCCCCCTTTACTTCCTGAGTCACTAGAGCCCTCAAGTAGAAGACTACTGAGTAGAATTGTTGATTTTTTATAAATTAAAAGATGACTCAGCAATGATATTCTGAATTTTGGTCAAATTATGGATTGATTTTTAAGGTTAGTCAGTAAAGATTTAACACAAATGTACATGTGATCCAGGCTGTAATGCTGTATATAAACTGTTCAGGGCACATTATCCAAAAAGTCTATCTTTGGCCTTGTGCAAATTATACATACCGAATATACTGTATGCATATAAACAATTTTTAAATCAGTGTTTGGTAGTTGAAAAGGTACACCAGAAGATGGCACTGGAATATCTACTTTGACATTCCTCAAATTTGAGTTTCATTGTGCAACAGTAGGGGGGTGTGAGTGAGTGGCAGCCTTTTCTGCTTTTGGCTGTAACAGCAATGCTGATAATATTTCTTTTGGAAAGATGTGCATACATGGAAGGAGGCCAAGTTTGACGTTTATAAGTTAACTGCAGCCTGGAAGTCAGCATTGATACAGGAGGTGCTGGTGATTGTCTTAAATGTTCAAGGTAGTCTGAATGTTTGATTATGTGTGACAGTTTTTGTTTTAAATTTAGCAAATGTGACAGTTTGTTCATCTCAGTCAGTGCATCCCAGAGAAGGAGGTTATGATTCTTAGCATTGCATGGCCTCGCAAGGTGAGGTTTTTGAATTGAAATCCACCCTGGACAAAACAGGTGAAGGAGCATATTGTCTGCGGCAACCTGCTTGCAGCCATGAGTTCCTCCATAAAGAATGTACTACATGAACCAGACGGTAATTCAGACTGATGCACAGTTCTCTTACTATAATTTTAGAAAGTGTGTGTGTGAATTTCAAGAAGCTCTTTCAACACAGACAGAGTGAATTTAACCAAGAGACCCTCAACATTTCCCCTACAGTGCTAGAGGCAATTGGCAGTTGAGTGTTATTTACTCTGCTGGACAGCTTATTTCTCCGAGTGACTCAAACACACACATCAGGGCTCAATGTGCTGTGAGAAGATTGAGAACACACCCCAACTGCGCAGCTCTCCATCTGTGAGATAAGATGGGTATGCCCCCTACTCCAGTCGAAGACAGGATTTCTTGCTTGATCTAATGGCTTTTCAACATAGTCATCACAGAGTATTTTACAACTCATTGCTTTATTCGAAAACAACATATTTAGCATGAATAAAAACAGTTTTTAGTATGTTTATTGATGATTATTGTTATTATTTATGCAGAAAGCAACATGTAGGCTTTTGGAATATTGGCTTATTTATATCATAATCAGAACTTCATTTAACAATTTACCTGCTTTGTCCCCTCCAAAAATATTAGGCAATTTAGACATTGAATAATTGTCTCAATTCGGTCAAAATACACTTTTGCCATTGCTAAGCAACAGCAACATTTTTGCTTTACTATCCGCTGCTAGCTTGCATAAATATGAAAAACAGAAGAGTCCTTTCTATTTTCCAGTCTTTACAGCATTTCACATAAATTATTTTTGCTTTACTCTTGAGCCTAATAAGCCAACCTCTGTATGTATTTCCTCCTTTACCACATACTGTACACATTTTATCCCTATCACACACTGCCCACACACAACTTGCTCTAGTCTTTTTTTTTTCCTCTGTCACTGCTGTGCCAACTCCTCCAGCTTTACAAATATGATAAGACCAGAGCTGCAAGAACTCTTCCAGCACTATGGTAATGGTTAACCAGATAATTCATTTAGGGGTGGGAATAGAAAGCAGTCAGAAGTTATTCTGTCTTCTTCTCTGTGTTTGCCCGCCGTCAATGAATTGAATTCATTCATAGCAGGACAGAATGGAGGAGACGTTGCAACAAGAGAAACAAGAGTTGGAATATAAAAATCCAAACGAGGACCAAGGTAACTTTTCAAATTTCTTCTCTTCTTTTGCAATTAAGTACTTAAACATTTCCAGACTAGAAAGTTGAGTGCCAGAGTCAGTTATTCATTTGCATACAGTGTAGTGTCTTACGGTCTGCTCAGACTCAGGAATATTTTAATCTAAGCTGCGTTGCTACAAATAAGAGACAAGTTTGGTCTATCTGTGTAATTGTGTTTTAAACCTCAGAGTGGAAATGTTTCTGTCAAAGACGTGCCAGTTTGTAGCGGGAAGAAACAAATGTCTGTAAACCACATCTTTATATGCCATCAGTCACTCACATTTGCCAGTCATGTGTAAAAAATACTTCTCTGCGTATCTTTGATTTTATACTGCCCTTGTTTGAATGGTTTCTCTGCATGGGTTTCTGTTTTATAGGTGGGATCCGCCGCCGATTGCGGGACAGGGATCTCCTCAGGAAGAGAAGGGCTGAAGCAGAAGAGAAGGAAACTAACCAGTGGGTTTTGGGGTAATTTTATTGAGAAGCACAGTCAATGTTAGTGCAGTGACCTACACTGGCAGCTATGTTCACTTGAGGTAACCATCATATGTTTAGCAGTACAGACAAATTCTAAAATGCATATACCAGTGTAATGATACAGTAATTGTTTTAATGCAATGGAGAGTAAAAATAGAAATTTTAGCATCATTTCAGAAGGTTTAGTAAGGTTTCATTAACACAACTTGCATAATAAAACACTGTACTTTACAATGTGAAGACATTATCAGCTGCTTATCACTCCGCTGCTTTATGTTGAATGTGGAGCAAGAGGAAACCAAAGGTTGCTCTGGTGTTTCTATTGACGCCCCAGATCGAGGTCAAGGACTTTGTACTATTAGCTTTGCAAAAGTATCACAAAGAGCTGTATCAATGTCCACTGTTGTTGAGGTTGCTTACAATTGTTGTACTCTTTCAGGGTGGAGAGCCAGAGGAAAAGACCAAGGGCTGAGGACAAGAGCAGCATAAAGAAGAGAGGGAGGCCCAGGAAGACTGAACCCACCTCAGAGATATCTGTCATTCAGGAAGAGGCAGCAGTGCCTCAGGAATCTCCTGCAGTAGTGGTGGTGCCTGAACCTGTTGAGGTCATCCCAGATCAAAAATCAGGCTCTTTATCCCCCTTTTTTACTTTGGAATCACAACCAGCATCTGTCCTCGCTGCTCCTGCTCCTCTGCCAGTGTTTGGATCTGTCCAAAGCCCTGTCTTTGCTCCTACTCTGACTTCTCCACCTCCAGTTAACCCGACTCCAGCCCTTTCCCCCCCCTCAGTTCCTGCTTCCTCTCTCGCCAAAGTTCTAGATACGACTCCAATCCCTGTCCAAGATTTTTCTCCAGCTCCAGATGCTGTTCCAATCCCATTCCTGTCCCAAGCCCCTGGTCCAGCTGCAGCTCCTGCTCCTCCTGCAGCTCCTCCCCAGGTGGAGACCCTCTACATAGAGTCACAAGGCAGGGAGGCAATTGCCCAGGTCCTGATTGAGGACTTGGGCCCAGATGAGGAGGAAGACGTCTTTCTATCTCAAGAACAAAGAGCTGATGAAGGTAACAAAGAGGAAATTTAGATTCCAGAAGAATTAATGGTGTGGAACTACAAGCTTGAACAAAACTTTTTTTAAACATTGGCTGGTTGAAGGGTTTGCGTTTGTTTTAATATTTGTCGCAATATTAACTGCATCCTGTCTGTCTGTCTTTTTTTAGATTTGAGTGAGACACCGTCGATCAACGTACCTGAACAAAACAAAATGTTCTCAATTGCCACCTTATCCTCGGCGCCTCCTCCACAAGAATATCTCCCAGGAAATTCATTCTAATTTTCTAAAACACACATTTCAATCTACTGCCTCAGTTCAGAACACGCAAGCCATGCAGACTACATCCTTTTCAGTCACAGTTTGTATGTAAGTATCATTCTGATTAGTGTGCAGCCTGTGGAGCAAAGGCATTGCTTATTTGACAAATGTAGCAATTCAAACCAAACCTGTATGCTTATTTATTCTGCGAAGCTCATGAATTCTGTTTTGTATTTTGCATTTAGTAAACAGCAAATTTTGCCTTCTTTTATTTAAAGCAACTGGTATTAATCACTGGTAATTATGTATTTGTAATTGTTTTTCACCTAATAAAATACACTGCTTACAATCATCTGACTGTGGTCATTATTACCTGTGTCATCCACAGAAACACAATGTGTAAATGGGAAACGTGACAAGTACATGATCAATAATTAAATAAAAGCAATTTCCTTTAAATTAATTCAAAGATTTTTTTTATCCCTCTATTTACTATCTTACAATTTTTTTTGTACAGTCATACATTTATTTTGGAACAGTCAGTTGTTTTTTGAGTATCTATTTATTGTAGCATCCACAATTTGTTTTTTTTATATGGAAATGGGAAATTAGCAGGAATGATAAGGTTGAGTTCTACCTGATGAATTTAAGCATAAATATTGCCAAACTATACTCTAACAATACTCTAAGTGAATTAGTATTATCAGCCAAATGTATTTAAAGTATCAAAAATCGAGTGCTCATTATGCAGCATTATACATTGTATTATTTAAATATTATTACTGATGCATTAGCATGTAAGCAGCATTTTAATGTAGCAGCTGGCCAGGTGGAGCCAATTTATTAACTACTTAATATTCTGTTTCATCCATAACAATGCATTAACAGTTTTTTTCACATTTTATTGTCAATTTTATATTTTATATTTATGCTTCTTGACTTGCAGTACTTGCTTTATCTTTCTTTATATTTTCTAATTACTATGCTTATTGTCATGCACCAACATACCAAGGCAAATTCCTTGTATGTGAAAACCTACTTGGCAATACACTTGATTGATTCTGATTTTGATTCTGATTGTATTATATACTTTGCATGTAAAATTTGAATCTGTAGATTAACACGTTACTGAAGCTGCCAGATAAATGCAGAACAATATTACCGTCTGAAATGTACTAGAGGAAAAGTAAATGCAAATACTCAAGAAAAGTACTGTACGTAGGCTACACTCCACCACTGACTGTATATTGTGGTTCTGTATTCATTAATAAAGTTTTGTTAAATATAACTCTTGGCTGCCCTCTGCAGATATAAAACATGCAGTGGCCTGTAAAACTAGTGCAAATGCATCTATGACTTCTGTAACATTCATGCTTCATTTATGTTTATTAGCAACAAGCAGTGGTTCCTACCTATATTCACGTTACCATACACAATATACAGGACATGACAAACCCAGCAAAAGCTCAGATTTTTATTATGTTGTCACGTGAAAACACTACAACAGGAAATCCAACATGTGCTTCCGCATAGAGAACCTCCCACATGTTCCGCCAGCGTGCGGTTTGTTGCTGTTTAGCAGCTAGCTAACAGGTAGCTTATTCAGCGCAGTGTGGTTTTTTTGTCGTTGTCATCCTTTTTATCAGTAAGATGAGTCCTCTGTGCGGCTGCTGCGGCGAGCACATTAACAAACTGAATCAGCAGGTTTCTGTGATGAGAAAAGAAATCAAGAACCTGAGGTATGTTCACAACACCGCAGCTAGTGAACAAGTGGCGATGCGAATGCAACATTAACCTTTGTAACAGTTTTAACTCGGCTATGTCTTAAGACATGGCGTTAATAAATGTTTTCTGTCATCTTCTTTAGAGAAGTTATTAATCTACAACGCTGCTTTTCCTTTGTAGAATTTGCACTGCAATTCCGCCATTCATAACACGTTTATATGTATTTCTTTTTTCTCTCAATTCAGTTAAATTAAAGATAATGTATTCGTGCCTCAAGGGGGTAAATTCGAGATAAGAGAGCCTACAAACATCAGTAGCCAACACATAGATAATCAATTTACACACATAGTAAAACAATCTAAAAACACAAATGTGACAATGTTAGAAATAGTTTAAATACTCAAGGATTAATAGCAGTGGCCAGTCCATAGCTGGGCAACAGTATCCAACACCACAAAGGCACATATTATGTAAGTTAAAGTGCATTTATCAATCTAGACACAATGTAAACTGAGTCTTTATTGTATGGTGGCTTTTCACACGTCTAATGGCTTCTGGAAAAAAAAATCAAACTTCCTTCAATTTGTTTTACATACAGCCGATCTAAAATGCATTCCTGATGGCAGCAGCTTAAAGTAGTCATAGAGGACGTGTTTGGGGTCATCGATAATCTTATATGCTTTTTTTTGAGGACTTTTGAGGGATCTTTGTGTTTTAACAATAATTTTAGAGCTGAAGTTATCAACACCTCATAAACCAGCACATAAATGAAAAAGTTCAAATACAAAGATTAAAACATTGTCAATATTCTCTAATCTAATCCAGAGGGGTTTAGACAGCAGAGACGCTGCTGAGTCTTTTTCTGATATGGTATTTACTTGTATCTGCCCTTCTCTAACAGGCAGATGTTGGACAGTGCAGTCAGAGCTCATCGCAAACATATGACATCCATTCAGTCTGCTGTGTCAAAGATTGGACTCTGTGAACCTGATAACGACCAGACACCACCACCACCGCCGCCTTCACCAGCGTCATCGCAGGCTGCATTAGAGCAAGGTAATTATCATAAGTACAACTGTACAGTCACCCACAATAGTAATGTAAATAAAGACAAAAAAAGATTTGCTTTTCAGAACTTCATCAGAAAAATAACATCTACTGCACGTCCCACTATATTATTGGTGCAGTTTATACTACAGCATCGCATCATGTAAGATAAGATAGAACATTATTCTATTATTCTTTGTGCCAGAGATGCTCAGTACACATAGTAAAATAATGTGCTTTGTCATTATTATATTAATTGATTAGTAATTTAGTCACTAAAATAGTAAAAAACTATTGTTCAAGAGTCCAAGATGACATCTTCAAATTGCTTGTTTTGTCTGATCAACAGTCCATCCAAAAATAAATCCAAAAGATTTGATTCTGTCAGTCAACTAATCAGTTAAATAATTAATCTTTTCAGTGCTAAAATAAATGTGTATTGTATACATATTATTTATATATACAAAGTTCAATAAAATAAGAGTAGAAATAAACCCACAGGTAGAATAAAGGGAGGAGCCAAGTACAAATGACGGTGGAACGCATGAATGAAGGTGCAGAGTTCTGCTCACTATGTTACAAATTACAAACAATGAAAAAGAAATTTGCAGAAAGCATCATTTGTGTTCCTATGTTACAAATGTTAGGAAACAACATTGTTAACTGTGTAACGTTCCAGGAAACATCCAGACAGTCCCGATTGGTCACATTAGTTCCTGTTTCTCTGTGAAGAATGGGACGCCCAGACAGCCCACCATTTGTGGCCCTTCAAGGGCAGAACTGCGCATCCAGCAGAGTGTCTTCAATAACCCTGAGCATGCTCTGGTGGGCCTGGAGCACTACTCCCATGTCTGGTAGGTCACATACATGTTTGTACTTAATCTCTCTGTATATCTTTCACAGTCCAGTCCATGGTTTGGGGTTGCTATTACCCAAAATATTAGCAAAATATGTTCTCACTGGTTTCTAAGCAATGTTGTTCATTCTACTGACTGAATAATGCAATGACTCAACATAACAGTGTGATTATCGCCTTATTGATGTGCTGTGGCTTCAGTATACTGATTGTGGGTTGGGTTTTTGAGGTGCGCGTACAAACTTTATTTAATTCCAACTTTCAGGAGTTGCATGTCAAGAGTCTACACAAAACCATTTCAAATGTTGTCATTTAATGCATGAATTAAAACTTGCTAAAATGCATTTTTATTGAGACATTTGAGTCTAATCCTGACCTTTCCTTGCTTGAATGAGGTGTCACCTGTCTAATATGATATGATATAATATTGTGATTATCAGCTATCTAAATAAACTTTATTTGACACTTTTGAGTTATTTTTAGTAGCTTTCTTTGTCTTCTGACAGAAGCAGTACATGTTTTTAAGTGTCTACCTATCTAGCACTTGTGGACTGAGGATTTATGATTTTCCCCCCATTTTCCCATTTTTATGTATTCACTGTTTAGTTCATGTCATCTGTGTGTTTTCCCCATTCGGTCTCTACAGGATCATCTTCCTCTTTCACAAAAATGGGCACCTGAGTTACAAAGCCAAAGTGAAGCCTCCTAGACTCAATGGTCAGAGAGTTGGTGTGTATTCAACACGCAGTCCACATCGACCAAATGCCTTGGGCCTAACTCTTGCTAAACTTGATAAAATTGTAGGTGAGTGTCATTAACGAAATGCGTCTTCAATTGCTAATTGTGTCTTTGTGAGGACCTATGTACAGATCTAGCAGAATGTGAAGATATTACCCTGTTTCAGCTCTAAATGCTAGACTACGCTAATGTATAGAATATAGTTTCTTTCCGTTTGCAGTTAAATTAAATATACTAGAAGTCTAAATGTTCAGCTGACGAATTTAACCTCAGCCACAGAAACAAGTAATTGACTCTGCTTGATAGAAACAAATGCATTCCTACCTTTATTTTCTAGGTAATACAATATATCTGTCAGACATTGACATGATTGCTGGCACCCCAGTCCTGGACGTCAAACCCTACATCCCAGAGTACGACTCCCCCCACGCCAGGATGGGCATGGACTCAGAGTCTTATGATTCAAACACAGACCAACCACAGGCAACTACTCTGTCACTAAATAAGACAACAGACATATTAAACCTCCATAAAGACTCAGAAACAGATGCTCAGTCAGATTTAAAAAGTGAAACACCGGCTGATGATGGCTTGGGGCGTCTCCTCTCAAGAGACACATCTGAAGCTCATATTCCAGTCACAGATTCATCTAAAGTCAGTGCTCAGTTTTCTTTCCCTAACGACGTACACGATGTGCTGAAGGAGGTCAAGGCCTATGTGACCCAAGGTGACCTTTGCCAGCTGAGTTGTGAGAGCGAGGATCAGGTTTCGGACTCTCCCAAAACCAAACCACCAGAGTCGACGGTGGACCACCCTTGCTATGGAGAGGAGGCCTACAGCACCATTGCTGGCTGGATCAGAGAGCCTCCTGTTGGCAGTCTGGAGGTGCGCTTCACCCCTCATGCTGAGAGGGAGTTAGCAGAATTCCTTCCCACACACCTGTCAGGTAAGCCAAATTTACAGTATGCTGATTAAGCCTGTTGCCACCCAGACAAAAGGGTGATGTTGTGTTTTTCCCCCCAAGAGGGTGCTGTTGCAAAAGAGATGAGTATGAAAACAGTCATTCATAGCATAATAGAGTGCTGCCATTGGGGAAAACAAAGTTTCATGTCACACAGGACCCTCTGAAAGTGACAGACCCAGGTTCAAGTTTTTGCGCAGTCCAGAAGAGGCTGCTGCCGCCATAAGAGGGGTGCTGTCAGCAGACCCACGGTCAGTCTACAGGAGGACGCGCTGCAGAGACAAACTCTTCTTCTTTACCCTGGACACGGCTGACATCACCTGCTGGTTTGGACGAGGCTTTGCTGAGGTACTGCAGGTCCGACCTGTCGAGCAACACATTGCCTGAGTGTGAGAAAGAAAAAAACTACGGAGCTGGGAAGACTTTTCATGTACTTAGAGGACCAAAAACAGAGCCTGTCAAATGTTCCTCACCTCAACATCTCCTGGTATTTTCTCTACGTGGTAAGATTGATCATTTAGACTGTCTTTAAATCATACAAGACAAGGTACATTTAATTTTGTATAAGTAGATTAAATAAAAGATTTTTGAAACCGAAGTGCTTTTTCATTGTGAGTGGACTTTTTGTTTCTTCTTGTAATTTATTACTGGTATAACTCCCCATACCAACAGTGACAATAACTCCAGCTATAACTTTACAGTGGTGTGTTTTTGAGTTGGCGAGAGGAAAAGAGTGAGAGGGGATGGGGAAAGGACAAAGGAAACATTTTAATTGAGCTGTTGGATGCATGGATTTACATCTACAAAACCAGTCTTGAAATTACTGTTAAAGAAATTAATTCAATTAGGTTTTTACCTTCAGCTGAAGCTACCTTACCATACTGTTTTTTTATTTAAATTAAGGGTAACAATGAAAAACCAAATATATATTGAAATACTGAGAAGAGTTTAGAAATAACAAAACAGATTGCTTACCTAGGAGACCTAAATGAGCAGGTGTAGCAAAAGAGTGGGGCTTTTTGACTCGTAGAAAATGAAGGCTGTGACTTAAGGGGTTTAATGTCAAAAAGTATTTTAATGAGAGAAGTGACAGTGACTAATATGAGTCACACGAAGTGGAGGTACAAGGCATCGAGAAGGAAAGAGATGTTATGTTCAAGCATAAAAGTATAAAGGAAAAAAACAAGAACGCATGTTATATTTACATACTTCCTGTAGATACCTAAAAGGCAACAGATTTTACATTAGCTACATAAACGCCCTGGAGTAGTGACATTAACGTCCTGTTGGGGGCAGCAGTGTGTGGTAGCACTCGGTCCGTCTGCCTATTATGTCACACAACAACCGAAGAAGAGAAATGGACCAATAGCAGAGCTGACATTTGTGTTTTGAATGAAACGCGGTTCATGTCAGCTCAACGCCAGGTTTGTTTACCCCATTATCATCACTTTTGCAACGTTTGTCAAAATTGGCTGGTAAAAGTTTGAAGGTAATGTGCTTTTACATGATTTCACGGGCTGCCTCACGCAGCCCATAGTTTGGTTAGTTTAAACCGGTCGTTAGCTGCCGCTGTGAGGTGTGTGTAAACTAAGTGGAGTTAACGTAACTTACGTTAGCTAACGACTTCGCTTTCCTAAACTATGAGTTTGGTAGCCTACGTCCTTGCTAACATTATTCTTACCAACACATTGTGTGATAGTTTAGTGTTACTTCATACATCCAAGTTAGGTTTGGTTATTTATTGGCGCTTATGAATGCGCCAATAAGCCTAACGTTACTTTGGTCAACTGCCAGTACTCGATACGTAACGTAATGTTAGTAGCTTCATAGCTAGCTAGCTAGTTAATGTGATTTTTCTCGAGAAACTGGCTTAACGTGTCTACCAATCAGTTTGAGCAACTCTTTTTAAAAACACGTTTAATAGGAAATTCTTGGTCTTCATTTGCAGTTGTACACGTAGATTCCCAGCACTCCAGAGTAATGTCCTCCAGGAAGTCAAGCTCCAGTGGAGATGGCTTGGTAAGACTCTTGCGCTCTGTTATGCACGGTGTATGTTGTTTAAATTATGATTGAACAAGTTAATAAAATTTTGTTTGACTTCTGTTGATGTCAGCCTTCGAGCAGACGTGGGGAGCGTACTCCTCTGAGAAGTCTGGAGAATGAAATGCTACATCTGTCAACTCCATCAAGGTTCAAATCAAAATCACTGCTCAATGCTGATGTGAAAACGACAAAGGTGAGTTCATACTAATGTTTGGAAACAGTCCTTTTCATTGTGACTTTTTCTTACCCTCCATTCATTCTAATCAACAGGTTGGTGTGCCTCTCTGTGACACAGAGCCCCACTTGCAATCTCCTCCATCCACCAAAGTGATACAAACCAATGCTTCCACTATTGGTATGACAACTACTGAGACAGCTTGTGGACTTGGAAATGTAACATTTAAATCCTTCATCTGTCCTGGTGGGGAGGTTGAGATTACAGGCTCTTCCATGTGTGCAGAAGAGAGTATTATTTTGCCCAAGGATCAGGCTATGAAAAACACTTGTGAAACAGAAGATACAGTCATCTCTGACAGTATAATAGTTCAGTCATGCAGTGACCACATGGAACACCCCTATTACAATCCTGAGATGAAAGATGCTTCCTTGGTTGACATCGACACAGCATGTCTCTGTGAAATTTCAAACCCTACTCTGGCCTCTGGAGACTTGGATGATAAACGCGACACACAGGGTTTCAGAGCTTTTCAGAATGACTGCTGTCAGAAAGATGCTACTTGGAAATCCATTGTCTGTGATGGTGGTGAGGTGGAAGTTTCTGATCTCACCAGACTACAAGATGAGACCATTTCTCTGCCTAAGGCACAGCTTGGCGAACCTTTACAAGACTACAGTTTAAATTCAACAAACCTCTCTGACTGTGTCCAACTATGTCAAGTGGAACATGCAGATCATGCCTACTGTAGCAGTGAAAATGGTGTTTGTTTCATCACCACCTTCTCTGAAACCACAAGGGGTTCTGAAAAGCCTGCTAACAGACTGAGTGATGTAACTTTCAAATCATTTAACTGCACTGGTGGAGAGATTGAAATTCCAGATGGCACCAAACTTGCAGATGAGACTGTTCCTGCACCAGCTGACGAAACTGCGACGTGCAGTGAGTCATACAATTATGGTATTGATCCAAGCATGTTGGATAGTGACCAAGATGTGCAAAACGGTGATGGTCATTTAGATCACCCATACTGTAATGTTGAGAATGATCCATCAACCCCATCTGTCAACCTTTCCATTACCCAGGAACCATTGCCATTCAGCCTTGATGCGGTGGATGAGGTTAAACAGATTAGCTTGTTGGTACCCGATGGTGTGACTAGACACGAGGGTATTGCATTCGGTTCTTTTATCAGTGCCAGAAGTGAAGTTGAAAAATCAGATGTCACCCAATTATCTCAGAAGACTTCCCCGCTGCCTGACGACCAGGCTGTGATCTGCCAGCCCCTGGACGACAACAGCATACCGTCTTCCGTTACACAAGATCACATTCAAGATAACTACGAACAACCTAACAGCCACATGGAAAATGATGAAGTTGTGGTAGATACTGACCCACCAGCTATCAGTACATCTTCACTGACTAACACATCTGTAAAGGCATTGGATAATAAATCTGTTAACTGTGAAATGCAAGAAACATCAGAAAAGGACTCGATACATCCCGAGGACAGTGCTTTGCTTTCAGTGCTTCATCGAACTAAGGCTTCAGCAGAGACTCCTACACCTGTGGAAGTGCATATGGAACATGTCTCTCGCAGTGGATGCCATGAATCCAGCGAGGCAAAAGACAGCACTCTCGGTTCATCAGGAAATGGACCTGTTGTTTGTAACTCTGCAGAAAAACCTCATGCAGAAAACCTCCCTGATTTTTTCAAAGTTCTGTCAGAGTGTCCCTCAGTAGCATCAGCTTTGCAGTTTGGAATCCTCAGTCCTGTTGTTAGGAGAGCCTCTCTATTTGTATTAAAGGGTCATAAGGATCTTGCTGTGGACCAATTTTTGACTGACGATTCTGCTCTCGAGAGTGAAAAGAGCTTGGTGGCTCCTGTTAACGGTGACCCTGCTGGGTTTTGGGCAGAGCCCTTGGAGAGCCCCATGCCATGTCCTTTGTTTAACTCTACAGCACTAGGTTGCAAGCCCCAGCCAGGCCCAGTCACTGAGCCAGTTGAGGATGTGGGTGTGAAGCCTTGTGCAGTTTCTCAGTCTGAAGTGGAGAAGCCGGTTCTGGATATCCCTTTGATTCCAGATGGTCCCCTCCAGCAGCAGCTTCGGCAGATGGCAGAGTTCCTCTTCTTGGCATCAGGAAAGATAAATCCTGCTTCTGTCTCAACTCCCGGTTTGCCTCCTGCTGCTGTCACAGTCCCATTGGCAAAAGCTACTCCAGTAGAATCCCACAGTGTCTGTGTGGGCACCACTCATATAAAATTGGCAGACCAGAGCGTCAATACATCTGGCCAATTTGAGAGAAAGAGGGATTTCTCTGCGGTTGATTCCAGCACCCTGACTGACCCTCTCCTGTGGAAGTAAGTGTTGCCTCTGCATTAGTTATTTAACAAAACTTAGTTTTTGTGATTATGACATGGCTAATTCAGCTTCCTGTGTTTTCTCTGTGTGCCTCTCACTGTTTCCTTCTGCTCTCAGTGTAACTCCAGGCAGCCTAGAGTGTCTCCCCAGACAAGAGCTGGAGCAGAGGTTAACGTGTAGCATGATCATGGTGGAGGCTCTGGTGCAGCAGTTGACTGCAGCCAGGACACACGGATGTCCTCCTGCAGGCCCCGCACCATCAGACCTCAGGGAGAAACTAGTGCAGACAGACCACACTGAACTTAGTCAGGTAAGGACACATTTAGACATCTTTAAGGGGCTGACAGTGGGAGATTTTTAGAGTATTTAGAGTTTGTATTTTTGTAGATTTAATTCTTTCACTATGATGGCGTCTTAAGTTTCTTTTAGCACATCATCAACACTGTTTTAATGGATTATTTGTTTTGCATTTTATATAGACCACAATGCACAGAGACCTATATTTGGAGGCTCTGAGCAGGATTGGTGAGTTGGAGCTGGACGGAAGTTCTCTACAGAACCTCATCCAGTGTATGCAGGACATGAGGGTCACCATGGTAAGAAAAACAATGACAAACGCATGTTCTATGTTGCAGAATTGTTTAAACTTGATAGATAAAAGTCTCTGGCATGTCAGTGTGTTCAAGGACTTCTTGCACCTATACATAGATTGTGTGAAATTATGTTTTTTTTTTTAACGATTTTACATTATTGTATGTGAAAACAATGCATTAACGCACCTGATTTTGTCCTTTTATAACAGTGAAGTGTATGTATTTGTCCCAACAGACTACTTTGAGTTGTGACACAGACGCTGCTCTCTCTCACATTAAGCAAATAAGAGACGTTGTCAGAGAGGACCATCAAAGCCTCGTTTCACATGTATGTAAACATGTCTTGGATACCTTTGCCTTTTGACGTAATTTGCGGGCTTTTGTGTAATTATCCACTGGGTATGAATTAGGTGATGTGTTTTTCCCTGTGTTGTTTAGTACGGTCAGATAAAGTCTCTGTTTGAGAGAACAAAGGAGACACAGACATTAATGATGCAGAAGGTCAAAGATGCTTTTCACCAAAGAGATGATATGAGGATACAGATGGAGGAGGCCTTCACAGCCAAGGAGGTGGTAAGCACAGTGACGAATCTCTTAATTGTTAATATGACCTTAGTAATTCAATGTGTGTTTTGCTTTCTAGCTCCATAACTATTCCAATCCTTGTTCGAGTGGCTCTACTGCAGGTTGCAACACAAAATAACATGTTTATTGCCAGTGATATGCTTTCTGCTTTTCGTAGCATTCTTCACTCCAGGAGCATTAAGTGCGTGTCTGCTTTGTCTGTTCCCAGGCCTTCAGTGTGATGGAACAGCTGAGGACACACTGTGCCACAGAAGTCTCAGAGCTGGAGAGGATTGTGGGGTCTCAGCAAGAACTGTTAGCTGCCCTACATCAGACTTACCCAGAACAGGTACAGAGAACAGCTCTATTTTAATCTATTTAGCATAACATCCATCAGAATGTGTTTAATTTATATATTTTTTTCTCTACTAATGCAGGTTGCATTAAACCAGGCCTGCAGTGAAATGCTTAATTCTGCTTCTGATGTTTTGTCCACAACCATGGAGGAACAATCCAGTTTGATGGAAGAGGTATGCTCAATATACAGTATCTTTATATATATGTATGTTGCAATCTTACATTCTACGTAAGTCACAATCTGCCGGACGCTACAAAAGATAAGATAAGCAGAAAGGACCAAAATCTCATACGTACTAACAACAGATCAACAGTGTTTTGTTTTAAACCATTTTGTTTAAATTGTGGTTTGGTCTCTGTGACATTTGCTCACAATTTAATAACAACGCAATAGTGTCTTCATGTCATTTTACTCCCTTATGGTGTTTGAATGGTGACAGCATTTACAGCTTTGTTTTAAATGCAATAGTGCTGCTCATAGTACTGATGCTTTTGTCCGGCCATCTTTTCACAGCTCTGCACAGTCAGAGGCCTTCTGCAGAAAACTGCTCCCATGCTTCTGAAGCTGAATGAGAAGGCAGCTGCTGCTTTGAGAGAGAGGGACGAGCATATCTCTGCAAGAGACCAAGCTGTTGAAGAGAGAGAGCAGGTCTGGTGTCTATAATTTAATTGGGACACTTATTGTCCTGCAACTATTTTCTACTTGTCTTATGAGAATGATGATGGCTGCAAATCCTGAAGATGATTTTATTTTAAATGAACTTGTACTCTACAGATCGAAGAAGAATGGAACCAAGCTAATTTGAATCTCCAAACTGCAAGAAAGCAGATTGGTGATTTAAATCTGCAGGTGACAATTATGACCTCAGGTAAAAACTGAAATAACTTGCTTTGGTCATTTCATTTCTTCCCTTTTCAAACATTTGTATAAACAGTCTATATATATATATATATATA
>LKNJ01002781.1:0-63078 GCA_002120245.1 Maccullochella peelii | reverse complement strand
AAATACAAGCATAAATGTCCCTAAAGAGCTGAACATTTTGATAGTTGAATGGTTTCTGTAGCTGAAAGTATGCTGAAGTAGTAGGCCAGCCAAAAATGTACGGAAGTAGAATAAGAAAAAGAAAAAGAAGAAGAAGAAGAAGAAGAAGAAGAAGAAAAACAATAAATAACAGGATAACAATAGTGTGAATGCTGTATGAGCATTCCCACTAATAAACCTTAGAATAACAATAGTGTGAATGCTGAATCAGCATTCCCACTAAATATGCCTCTCAGATTTCAGTTTTCAGTCTATCAAGCTCTCTTGTTTGGCACAATACTGCAAACCTGTATGAGATTCATTTTAATTAATTGACACCACAGGGTTAGCAAATTAGAAGAATCTGCATTCAAGATGGAAGGTGAGAATTATTCAGTGGAAGAAGCACTCAAATCATTTACTTCATCAAAAGTGAATCAAAATTTTACTTGTGTGTAAGCAGCAAAATCTACTGAAGTAACTCAAGTACTCATTATACAGCTTCTTTCAGAGTTTTATATTATTACATATTATTAGACTATCATTCCTGGTGCATTAACATGTAAGCAGCTATATTCTTATTACTTTACATACTGATGGGTACAACAATGCATCATATTTTATAAGCTCATGGTGTGTTTTGGCAATTTGAATCTGAAATGTAACTGTGGCTGTCAAATTCATGTAGTGGAATAAATACTATAATATTTCCCTCTAGAATGTAGTGGAGTAAAAGTATAAAGTATGAATAAAAAACAAAATGTGGGATGGAATTCAAAATAATGAATAAACTGCAATATGTGTAATGTCTGAAGCAGACATTTTTTCATGTACACATTTCTTATTATTATCATAATAAACAAACTCAATGTTTGTTATGTTTCTAAATTCTAGGATGAATAATTCAAAGGATTTAGAAAACTTGGAATGATTGAATTTACCAAATAAAATGAGTAAATTAGTTGTATAAATAGTTGTATTTTTTCTGGTTCTTCTTCTTAAAATAATAATAATATTTAAAAAAAATAATTCATTGTGTCTTCTTTATCATTCGAAAACAATAAAATTATGAATTACATTTGTTGAGGACAGGACATTTTCTTTAATTTGTTTGGGATAACAAACTTTAGCACTGGAGCACTGTGACATGCAGACACACTTGTGTCCTGTAGAGGGCAGCAGTACTCTTTGAGGCATCTCCTCACCGCGAATGTTTTAAAGGAAGAAGAAAGGTCAGCCTGTAATGTGGATGTCGGGAAATGTATTTTTACCTTCGTAGCTACCACCTTTACTTGTATTGTAGCGTGACATCTGCTGCCCTACAGTTCCCAGCTTGGACTGGTGGCAAGAGTCGCTAAATGACAAGTGAATTTATCATTTTCTGGACGCTGTGTTTTCTATCGAGAGTAGTAGAGGAACTTCGTCTCAGAAAGTAAGTATCTGATAAAAGTAAGCTCCGTTGTCATGGTGCAGTTAGCTAGGTTGACTGTTGAGACGGAGGTTAAACTTCATGTTATCTTGTTGTGTTGCACCTAGCTAGTTTAGAAAGAGTTAACGTTAGCCCTGTGCCGAGTAGTGTTTTCTTAACGTGCTTCAGTTTGCAACGACTTTGTGTTGAAACGAGTTAAGCAATGTTGGCTAACTCGGGTTATCTGTAGTTTGAATAGACCTTATCCAATGAGTATTATTGCATAACTAGGTTATATGAACGTAATATTATATCATGAATAATAAACATTTGAGCCCCATAAAGAGCTCGTTGCATCAGCCAGTGCTAACTTACAGCTAGACGTCTCGTTTGTAAGCCTTTATCGCAATTTAGGTTATATCTAACGTCAAATATGATCACTAAGATTTGAGGTCATACCTTTTGTAGGTCCTAATGTTGCCTTGCTTCAACTATTAGAGTTAGCTACTGCTACTATATCATCATCCACACCATCACTGGACTTACCAGGAAGTTAAATTTTTATCAGTTAACGCAGGTTAGTACATAATGCATAGTATAGCTTAAATTAGAACTAAAACGATTTGTCAGCTAAACATCTAACGTTAGTCGATCAACAAAAATTTTGCTATTTTAAGTGAATCATTGGTTAATAGTTTCAGTCAAAATTATCTGGTTCCTGCTTCTCAAATGTTGAAGCTTGGTGCTTTTTTCGTTTTTTTTATAATTGCAAACTGAATTTCTTTAGGTTTTGGACTTAATCATTTATGTCGTTTTGTGAAGGAAAAAATCTTCTCAGATGTGAATATTTTGCTGTTTCCATAGTTTTCTATGATAATGAACAGAATATCTGTGTTTTGGAGTGTTAGTCACACCAAACAATACAATATGAATATCTGAAAGTGCTCTTAAGGAAATTGTGATGGTTCTTTTCCACTATTCTCTGACATTTTATAGACCAAGCAATGAATCTGAAAATTATTCATTGTTTGGTCTATAAACTAAACTAATCGTTAGTACAGAGGAAGCTTTAGTTGTTGCAAGACTGCTGGTAACATCAGGTGGACTGAGAGCCTTTCTTAATGCCACCAGCAAAATGATTATTTCTGTTAACGCTACTGTCATTATGATAACAGTTCTTCCTACTAATATGAACCCTAATGCATGTGTAGTTAATTCAGACACACAACAATTTGTCTGTTTTGTTCACAACACAGCCATGAGGAATCTTTGGACCCAAGCAGGTGTTTTGGGTTCGGTGTCGATGGCTTTTGGTTCAATGCTGTGGTCGCAGAAGAAGGCTGAATCAGACCAGGTGGCTTCCAGTTGCTCCTCTGCTGACCCAAATCTCAGTTCTCCCTACGAACTAAAATTGGTCCAAGTCCTCTTCCGACATGGTGCTCGAACACCGCTAAAGTCAATACCTGATGTGATGGAGGTAAAATGTTTTGTCAACTCATTTAGTGCTTGTTTCTTTAAAAGATGTAGTGTCACATATGTGTATATAATTTTAAAAAAAAAATTGTCTGGTTTGTCTCGTCAAAGGTCCAATGGGTGCCAACGCTCTTGGAGCCTCCAGCACACACCAACATCAACTATGTAGTGACAGATCTTCATGGTGGCCCCAAGCCCCCAGCTCCCGTAGAAGATAGCTATCGGAGAAACATACTGACCGTGAGTAGGTGTGTTTTGTGGTGTTGAATGCAGTCAGACCAGAAAAGAGCAACTTGTGTAGTTGGTTCCTGGTAAGAGGCTTTGTGGGAGGATAATAGCTAACATACTTTGGTAAAGGCCTATTGTTTTATATATTATACGATCACCTGTTTCGAGGTGTGACTAGTGATTTTGGATTAAATACGTTTTATAGACTCTGTATATTTGGGTGTTCTCTGAAGCACCTTGTGGATGCAGAAAATACCTCACTCTCATATTCATTCAGTTAGCCTCTTTCCCTCTAGTGGCCACTAGGATTCATTACAAAGCCTTGCGGATGACATTTAAGCAGGTTCATTCATTCATTCACTTCCTCTCTGTAATACTTTGTGTAGAGCTTCCCAGCGAGATATTGTGTCCTGTTTGCCAGCCACAGTGTCCAAGGAAATGATAGTTTCGTGTGCTGAGTATGCTGCTTTGCTAAAGAGGTTTACTGCACTGGATTTAGGTTAGAAAACTAAATCCCACAATATGGATTCCTGCCATCACCACACACCACTTTCACTCTGGATTTCTGGTTCCTGCATGCCATCGCAGGTGCGTGTCTGTTAGGCCACATCTGTGAGTAAGACTTTATCCTTTTTGTTGCACTTGGCAGGGTGGCACGTTCCCCGGTCAGCTGACCACAGTGGGCATGCAGCAGCTGTATGAGCTGGGCAAGAGGCTGAGGAGGAAATACATTGAGGAGAGTTCTTTCCTCAGCTCCACCTTTAGCCCAGCCGAGGTCTAGTAAGTGTTGCACATCATGACGGGTAGCAAGAGCACAAACACATTTCTGTACTTTCAATACATTGGGTTTATGAGTGCAGTACAAAGGGCATCAGCCTAAATGCTTAACTATTTTCAAGTTGGCTGCCTTCCATGACCTATTTTTTCCATTTTTAGTGTGCGCTCCACTAACATTGTGAGGACCATTGAATCTGCCAAGTGCCTGGTAGCGGGGCTCTTCCAGCAAAAACAAAAAGGTAGGGTAGAAATTCACATGTGTGTGATGTTATTTATTCTATTCTGGATCTCATCTAATCTGTTTTTGTCATTTTCCTGTTCTACTTGAAGAAATTGTGCCTATATTAACAACGGAGTCAGAATCTGAAATCCTGTATCCTAACTACCATGGATGCAAGCTGCTCAAAATCCTTGGCAGGTACGCTCCCCAAAACTGGAATCTTGAATAATGTGTTGTGCAAAATTATGAGCCGAGTTGAGATGCCTCTGACAGGTTGTCATGGTGTGTCTGTATTTTGCGGCTGACACCATGTGTTCTGTGCAGCCACCGCTGGGCAGAGTCGTCCACTCTGCCAGACATTGCAGCAGACCTGCAGAGCATCCAGAATGCGTTGGGCATTGCTGCTCACCAGCACATCGACTTCATCCTCATTAGGGACGACATGGTTGCCAGAGAGGTGACACTGCCACATCATGATTCATATGACTTTTATTAGGTCTCACCACAAGCTATCAGAATACATACCATTATTATGAAGACTTAGCCTGGCCAGAGGCGGCAACCCAGCAAGCTGCTACTTATGTAAGATGAAACTCTGTAACAGAGTCATCATGTCTCTAGCAATTAATAGGCTTAAATAACAGATTCAGCATGATTTGAGTTTAAACATTTACTCAAGGCCATAATTGAAAATATTTTAAAATTAGGTCCCATTGAATTCATAATTGCATATATGGCAAATCTAAAGACTTCTAATTCAGTCAGTGATAGAAATTCATTACTGGATGAGAGATAGTATTTTTTATTTTTTGCATAGTTGAGTAAGTAATATCAGACTTTAAAGGGGCATTTTTTTGTAGATGTTCAAATAACCATCTTTTAAATGTGCACACTGGGGCCACTTAAAGATCTGAAACAAGACCGAAGTGGCGTCTTTATTGGGCTTTGCCGAATTTGCTGATTTAAAAATAAATAAGTAAATAAATCCCTCACCAGCCAAAGCCAAATACTAAAGCCCTACCTAATATTCTCGTTGATTATGTTTGGATCCACAGACGCACGGCCTGCCCTGCCCACCAGTGCTGGACACCTGGAGGAATAAAGTGGAACAGAGAGCTGTGGACATGATCTGCCATGTGTATCAGCCCAGCAAGAGGTGAGATTAAACAAAGTCAGCAGAGGAGGAGGGGCTTTTGAAAAGGGTAGATTGCAGTTTTAACAACAACCCTCTATCAGTGTCACTAAGGAGGCTTTACCTAACCGTTTAGTTTTGAGTTCAACAGGCCACCTTTTAATTCTTTTGCTATGTTTTTGGCAGGGAGAACTTGAACATGTGTGTGGGACCCCTCCTGCACACATTGTTAGCCAACATTGAGGAGAAACTACAGGGCACCTCATCAGAGCCAAACAGGTTGGACACCTCTGCATAGACACACCCATTTCTTGCACAAACTTGACTGCGTTTGGTCTTTAAATGGTCCACTGTTCTCTCTCAAACAGGAAGTTGTTTTTGTACTCTGCACATGACACCACTTTGATTCCCTGTCTGATGGCTCTGGGGATTTTTGACATGAGATGGCCACCATATGGCGCTGATATCACTCTGGAGCTGCACCAACACCGGCAGACCAACAAAGCCTTTGTTAAAGTGTCATACATAGGCCAGGTAGGGGGTGAGAATGTGTCTACGTTTATTTGATAAGCTGTTGAATTATTTTCCCCCTTGTGTTTTACTCCAAGTTGCTTGTTTTTCTGTAGGACCAACTTATACCAGGTTGTAGTGGAGTCTACTGCCCCCTGGAGGAGTTCAAACAGGTCCTCTCTGCATACTCACTGAGCTTTGAACTCTATCAGTCACTTTGTAACCGCACAGAGGGCTTGACTGAACCCTGAACCCTCAACAAACCTCCACATCTTAACACATTGCTTCCCATGACATTACACTCTGAAAGTTACCATGCATCATGTTTTTTTTCCGTCTTCACTCCATCCAGCCACCATCAGTCATTACACCTCACTGTCGGACTACACCAGAGGAAACTTTCTTGGGCACACGAGTCATGTATTACAGTCTCTTTTGGAGATCTTTTAGTTTACATCAGATGTAATTCCTCACCTCCATGTAACTATGGCAGTAAAGTGTTCCATATAGATCAATTAATTTAATGGTTATGGCATATTGACAAGTATGTGTGCAGAACAACTTTACTATAGAGTGTATGCCTGATATCAGATGCTTAGTGCATAGGTGTCGGTTTGCATGCACTTAATCCCTTTGGCTTAATGATGAAGACTGGCATTATTCCATGTTTTTCTTTTTGTCAACAAGTCCCAAAAGACTAAAACAGTGTCTGCCCCATCTTTTAGTACCTTCATAAATGTTTAAAAACAGATGACAAATGCATAGTTTACATTAAGTCGAAGTCATTTCCTAAAACTGCTGGACACTAGTTTTAGCAAATAGTACTTGAACAGGCGTAAATTGTGCATTTGTTGTGGACTATTGTCAGCTGCAGATTGATACAAATTAGCCATGTGTGATTGACTGAAAATAAACTACAGTGCCCATGTTCATTGTAATAAGGGACCATGTCACACAGTGAAAGGGTGTGGCTCCTATATGTGTTTTTAGACAACAGTGGAGGTACACCGATCAGCCATTATAACATTATGACCACCTGCCTAATATTGTGTAGGTCCCCCTTTGCCGCCAAAACAGCCCTGACCCGTCGAGGCATGGACTCCACTAGACCTCTGAAGGTGTGCTGTGGTATCTGGCACCAAGATGTTAGCAGCAGATCCTTTAAGTCCTGTAAATTATGAGGTGGGGCCTCCATGGATCGGACTTGTTTGTCCAGCACATCCCACAGATGCTCTATTGGATTGAGATCTGGGGAATTTGGAGGCCAAGTCAACACTTTGAACACGTTGTGTTTCTCAAACCATTCCTGAACCATTTTTGCAGTGTGGCAGGGCGCATTATCCTGCTGAAAGAGGCCACTGACATTAGGGAATACCGTTTTCATGAAGGGGTGTACTTGGTCTGCAACAATGTTTAGGTAGGTGGTATGTGTCAAAGTAACATCCACATGAATGGCAGGACCCAAGGTTTCCCAGCAGAACATTGCCCAAAGCATCACACTGCCTCTGCCGGCTTGCCTTCTTCCCATAGTGCATCCTGGTGCCGTGTCTTCCCCAGGTAAGCGACACACCCGGCCATCCACATGATGTAAAAGAAAACGTGATTCATCAGACCAGACCACCTTCTTCCATTTCGCCGTGGTCCAGTTCCGATGCTCACGTGCCCATTGTAGGCACTTTCGGCAGTGGACAGGGGTCAGCATGGACACCCCGATCGGTCTGGGGCTACGCAGCTCCATAGGCAACAAACTGCGATGCACTGTGTTCTGACACCTTTCTATCAGTACCAGCATTAACTTTTTCAGCAATTTGAGCTACAGTAGCTCTTCTGTTGGATCGGACCGCACGGGCCAGCCTTCGCCCATTCGTCTAGCCATCACAATTTGGCCCTTGTCAAAGTCGCTCACATCCTTATGCTTGCCCATTTTTTCTGCTTCCCACACATCAACTTCGAGGACAAAATGTTCACTTGCTGCCTAATATATCCCGCCCACTGACAGGTGTCATTGTAACGACATAATCAATGTTCTTCACTTCACCTGTCAGTGGTCATAATGTTATGGCTGAGAGGTGTATATGTCACAGAGAATANGCTTCAGGAATGGTTTGAGGAACACGACTTCAACGAATTCAAGGTGTTGACTTGGCCTCCAGATTCCCCAGATCTCAATCCAATCGAGCATCTGTGGGATGTGCTGGACAAACAAGTCCGATCTGTGGAGGCCCCACATCGCAACTTACAGGACTTAAAGGATCTGCTGCTAACGTCTTGGTGCCAGATACCACAGCACACCTTCAGAGGCCTAGTGGAGTCCAGGCCTCGACGAGTCAGGGCTGTTTTGGCGGCAAAAGGGGGACCTACACAATATTAGGCAGGTGGTCATAATGTTATGGCTGATCGGTATATATATATGGGGGCAGCTAACCCACATGAACACACATACACACACACACACACACACACACACACACAAACAGCAGGGAAAGGCAGAATGTACAATCCATTCTGCAGCCGTAGCCTGAGGCAAGGCCGTTAAGGAGACAAATGGGGGGGAATAGAGTCACTGCCACTGCTCTGCCTTGATCCTTACACTCACACTCTTAATCACACACACACACTCACACACAGAGCTGCCTTCCACACATTAGCTGACCCCAGTGGTCCCATGCATTCAGCAGCCTCGGCTCGTCCTGCAGAGCCATCGCACTTCGGTTCACGTGAACTGCCACAAATTAACCAGTAGCCTCTTAACCTTATCAGTGCAGGAAATACATTAAAGCTGCCCCCACCTACCCTAGTTCCAGTCCCTTCTGTAGGGTCCTTCAAACTGGCCAGTGGGCTTTCATATTGACAATAATACTATGACACAATAGTGTGAGCAGTTGTGTTGGTGTAACTGTGTTACTGCGGGGTACATGCAAGGAAAATAAAATATGCAATAACATATGTAAGTATGTAAATATGTCTAGCAGTGCATCAACTGTTCAGGAAAACAGCTATGTTTCTGGAGACTGGCAGAACCTGACTGTACTGTACCGTGACTACTTGTTCTATCTGTATGGTTGATCGTGTGTGCTACATGCGTCAATGGACGGATGTCAAATGAAGCTATGCGATGTGATCAGTGTGTGTTTCAACAAAATGATTTAAAGAGTTTCACTGCCCTCCTGCAGCAGAGAGGAGAGAAGTGGTCAAGGAAGACAAAGTGATAAGGAAGAGGCAAATGGCTAAGCAGCAAACACAGGAGGAAAGATGCACTTGGAAAATAGTGCAGTTAAACTGAACTATACTAGTCTATGTTCAGCGTGGTGGTGCTCTTTTGAACTGTTGCAAATTCCCCCAGCAGCTTTAAAAACTGAATAAACTCTATATTTCTGCTCTCTTTTCATCTCAGAGGCCACAAGAATGCTTCATGGACTTAGAATTGTAAAACTATTCTTCAAGTGGGTTAGCAGCTAATTAACAGATTGCTAAACGCTACACAATACAACACTATCTTAAGCTTCATAGTCTGAAACATCTTGTTTCTTCTGAAGAAGATCTTTATGCCTTTACACGCCAAGTTATTGCATCTTAACATGTCAAAATCTTAAGAATCTTAAGTCTTAAGTACGATGGCGGACAAGGGCAAACACGCTACAAGGGACCAAAACATTTCCATTAGGAGAAACATGCTGCAGCTTCAGGAACGATGCAAAATCAAAAAATACATACAAAAAGTCAAAACAACGAAAACGCACATTAACAGCAAACACGCTGCAGATACAGAAATGATGCGAAGTCACAAACACACACACAAACCTCCAAAACAAATGCAACAGAAAAACGGAAGTTCTCCAGGCCTCTAGGGGGAGCACTAAGTGGAACAGCTTGATTTTCCACCCGAGAGAGAGAGAGACCAAATGATAGAGTGCATTTGTTTTTGACTGAAGTGGGAAGAAAAGTGGAGTAAAGAGGCGACATAAAAATGTAAGTATTCTTTTTTACATTTGGCCTTAGTCTTTTCCCCCTAGAGTCCTATAGTCACATGAGTCACTATAATCATTCCTCCTCTCCACACTGCTATCCCTTCCTAATGCGTTAACGCTGTAAGAGATAGGGGGACAATTTCCATGTTCGGTGCAAAAAAGGCATTTGAAAGTTATGAGGCTGCAGCAGTTGCATTTTCTGCATAAGACAAGGACTGTGGGTTTTGGCCTCCAGCTTTTACAGTGTAGTCTCCATAAAGAAATGGCCAGTATGAAGAGGAGGAATGAATCAATACATGTTTAAATGTATATATATGGCGAGTATTGTATTAACAAAGACTTGAGCGCATGCTGTTGGAAATCCTCCTTACTGTCTAGTCCTAGGGGGGCGGGACTTTAAATCATCAGTCAGTCAACTTCTAAGTGGAAATCCTCTGTAAGACAAACGGTTGAACGGCTCTCACCTCTGGTCTTCATACTTAGACTGGTATGCCTATGCAGAGGCTCTTAGTATTACCCAGCTACCACAAAGTGAAGGTTTCACAAATGCATTAAGTACAGTACTTGAATACATATACTGATGCCACCATTGCCCACATTCACACACAACCTGGACTCCACCATTATTTCAAACCTTTATCTCCACCTCTTCATCCTCCCCCTCCATCCTCTTCTTTTCATATTCTTCCCACATTGTTGAATTTCTCTGCAGAGTACAGTTTGAGAGAGAGAGAGGAACAGAGAGAGAGAGGCGGTTTTTAGGGATTTGGATGATGATTATAGATGTTTCTATAATTCTTCTTCATGCATTAGGGATCCCTTCCAGGCATTTGTATGACAGGGGGGGCTTTGAAAGCAAATTTGGCTTTTTTTAGGCTTCATCGGGCACAAGCCTGTCCAAGGTCACATCTAATTTGATATGGAAGTGGTTTTAAATATTCATCCATGACCCCAGGTGCTCCCCTATGTACAGACAGCGAATGCATGGAGCAGCGGTGGGTACCAACAGCCCCCTTGTTAGCTGCTGTCACTGAAAACACAGTGTTCCCAATACTCGCTCCAGGCAGTTAGGCAGGGAAGTGGAGGAATAAACGTAACGTTTGACTTGAATTGCGTCGAGGGGGAAAATCCCGGTTGCAGCCGAACAGGTGATATTTCTCAACCCAATGAACATTTTTTTTCTCCCACCAAAGTAGTAATTTGCATGTAAATTTGTGGAGTTGCTTCATAGCCAATTAAAAACTCGCCCAAGGATCGTGTTCTTTTATTAATAGTGTAACTGTAGACAGGAGTGATTTACAAGTTCTGGCGGGCACTTGGCACATGCATGAACATCACCAAGGGTATACAGCAGCCAGCAATGATCTTAAAACCGAAAATCTCTCCCTGTAAATCCTGCTGCATTATTCAAATAGATACTTCATTAGTTTGAGCTTTTTCTAACTGGTTGTCTTTGTTGGTGGCAAATGTGAGCTTGGTTCTGCAGAATCAACTTAACATTTTAGGATAAAAGCACTCATTCTGGGATTTGCCTACAGGTATGTATGTTTTTTGGTTCCCACTAGTTTTATGTGGTCAGCTGGTCTGTTTGACCAACTACAGCAACATAATTCAACAACTGCAGGCCAGATTGTCATGTAATTTGCTGATTTTGATGTTCATGCTTCATGAACAGTTGAAGGATTACCCTTGATTATTTATACATCAAACACACAACATAAGCGGATCCTCACCAGCCAGAGGTCTCTCAGAAGTCCCCAAAAAAGGCAAACGATAAGAGTCTGCAGCCATGCCAGCAGGTCTGCTGCATTATAATCAGTTCCAGTAGTTTTTGAGACGTTTCAGTCTGGACCAAGTGTTGGAAGGACTGACTTGCCATCTGGGGATGGGAGCTGTCAGTGAATGAAAGGCAGTTACAAAGAAATGTTAATTTGCCACACTAGGATTGTTCATCCAGAATAGAGTTCACTACAGGTTCAGTCAATTTTCTAGATCTTATTAGATAACAGGTTCTATTTTCTTGCCAGTGCAAAGCAGATGGTAGTACAAACAGTCACAATGCAATTTTCTTTGGGCGGTAGTTTGAGTGGTTTGTTTCCACCTGCTCAGACCACTTGTCATCACAAAGCCAAAGCAAGTTTTGTGAGTTGAGCTGGTAGATGTGTGCCAACATTGACCACTATAACCACTACGACCACTACCACTACTAGATTTGTAGTCTGCTCTGATTTTGGGCATCAAAATGCAACATTTGATGCGATTAAGGCAGAGTCTGGAATAAACTAGATTAATGGATAAATCTTATGTAATTGAGCGTAAACATGAATTAAACACACCTGCTTGTAGAATCAGTGGATCCCTTCTTTTCAGTTAGTTAAAGGTGGGGTCAGCGATTCTAATTCAATACACTTTTTGTCAAATTTAGTGAATATCTCCTCATGGTGTTTGTACACAGCCCTGGCTCTGTAAATGGGAAACAAACAAAGTGGCTCGTCCGAACCTCACAACACTGTTCCAGCCAATAAGCAACAGGTGCCGTTCGGGCTACTCTCACTCTTCCACGTCCTCGCCCACGAGGAACAGAGCTACACCATGATGAATGATGATGAAATGTAAATAACATCGGAGTATGAATATCAACAATCCTTCTCCAGATTTGCTGACCCCACCTTTAAACACCCGTAGCCATCACATAGGCATAATAAGTACGTTTTATCTGCACTGTGCAAAATTCATGAACTGGACAGCAGCGCTAACTTCAGTGATTCTATAAATCAACAAATATGGCTGCATAACGCCTTGTAACATCTTCATTTTCTGTTTAAGTGCATAACTATGGAGAACAGTGGAGTAAAAAGTTGAATATGTCGCTCTGAAATGTGGGAAAAGTCTCTAAAAAGGAAATACCATGAGTTAAGTACGAGAACATAAAGGCTATACTGTCAGTATACTGTCAGTAAATGTACTGTCAGTCAGAAAGAGACTTCTCCAGAGACCGGACAGTGATATCAGGGACAGTGGTATCACACTCACATGAGCTCACTGACAAATGAACACACACACACACACACACACACACACAGAGCACTCTGCGTAGATGTGTGGCAGCCCCAGAGGGGAGTTTTGACAGATCTCTTTGATATGTGCTGGTGAGATCACACAAATATAGCTACAGCTAAATCACCAGCTGCTACTGCTCCTTTATATCAAATGTATTATTCAAAATGAGCAGCATAAATATGCACACACATATACATACATATATCTGTGTGTGCAATCACACATATGTATGTATGCACTGATGCATATTTTCATCATGTGCTGTGTTATCTTCTTATGCATTTGACAACAGTACTGAGGTTGATTTGTTGGCTTAACAATGCTATCGACACCCACACACACACACACACACACACACACACACACACATGCAGCCTTTTCTGGTTTTTGCAGGGACGTGCAACTTCCACGTCAGTCGTAATAACCACATACACATATAACATCGAGTGGGATAAGTACGGTCATAATGTAAGTGACGACTCCCCCATTATGGTGGGATTTGGTCATCCATCAATAATAGAACGCAAGTAACATAATGCACTGCTAAGGCCTTGAAGGAAACATGAGGGGGGACGAGATAATAATAAATGATAATAACAATACACTTTATTTATACAGCACCTTTCATACAGGGGGTGTAGCTCAAAGTGCTTTACAATAGAAGTGAAGGAACAAGAGAATAAAACATGCAAAATAAAATAGTGCAAACACTGAGCAATAAAACCAAGCAAACAAATGAGTAACAAATACGAGAAGCAGCTAATCGCAAGAACGGGTATGCCAAGGACAATGTAATATTTAAAAGATAGCACTAAAATATAGAAAGGCATACGACCAATAAAATATATCAAGATAAAACAGAGATAAAACAAAACGAGGAGGAAGAGTGACAATTAGTTAAAAGCAATGCTGAACAAATATGTTTTCAATTGTCGTTTTAAAAATGTTCACAGAGCTTGCATCTCTTATAGCCTCGGGGAGGGAGTTCCATAGTTTTGGGGCATAAAAGGCTGAGCTGCTGATTTTCTTGTTCATGTGAAAGTTTATATTTAAAACACCGGCAGCAGAGGATCTAAGGGCCTGTGAAGGATTCTAAAACGACAAAGAGTTAGTAATGTAGGCCGCTCCCAAACCATTAAGAGAACTTTACTTTCAAGTAAAATAACTTTAAAATCAACCCTAAAAGACACCGGGAGCCAGTTCAGGTTTGCTAAAACTGGAGTGATCTCTCTTTCTCTCTCTTTCGTGTTCTAATTAAAAGTCTAGCAGCAGAGTTCTGAATTAATTGTAGTTTATCAATTGATTGTTTTGGAAGACCAGTGAAGAGAGAATTACAATCTAATCTACTTGAGATAAATGCATGAACAAGTTTTTTGGCATCTTGTTGGGATAGAGCCGTTCCTATCCCAACAAGATGCCAAAAAACTTGTACCTTGTACCTTTGCAATATTTCTTAAATGAATGAAAGCTGCCTTGGTCACCCTCTTTATGTGGGATTTAAAACTTAAGTCTGAGTCTAGAATAATACCAAGGCTTGTGTCTTCTGATTTAACCTGTCAAACTGCCAAGTTTGGCAAGAACCAGCTCTCTTTTTGCTTGTGGGCCAACTAATAAAATATCAGTTTTTTCGCCATTTAATATAAGATAATTGTTCTGCATCCACTTATTTACTGCAGCCAGACCAGTTGTTAAATGGCAAAGGGTTTGGCCATCATTTGTGTCCAACAAAATATACAGCTGTGTCATCCGCATAGCTGTGGAAATTAAGCTCATGTTCTCTGATAATATCACCTAAAGGAAGCATGTATAATGAAAAAAGCAGAGGACCAAGGCAGCTTCCCTGAGGAACACCAAAAGGTAACTCATATTTCCTAAACATGTGATCTCCCATACTGACAAAAATCTTTCTCCCTGTAATATAAGAGCAGAACCAGTTCAAAACAGTCCCAGAGAGGCCAACCCTGTTCTCAAAGGCTGCACTTATATTTAATAGAACCAGAACTGAGACCTTCTTGGCATCAGTGCTGTGATTTGCCCTGAACCCTGACTGAAAATATTATTTTTGTTCAGGATATTGGTAATTTGGTTAAAAACAACCCTTTCAAGTATCTTACTTTAAAACGGGACATTTGATATAGGCCTATAGTTATATTAAGACATCAGTACTAAGTCGCTGCCTTTGGATGCGTTAAAGAATTAAAGGGTAAAATACAGTGCATCCATGGTTTGATGATACCAGCAATTATAGCACCAGTTGGGCTGATTAACTGATTAACACTTAATGGACAACAGACATTTTATGAGGTTAATATAGGTCAATACATTGATACAACGTCAACTCATCTGTAACACCATGTGAGGCACAAATTCTGCTAATAAGAATAGTGGAGTTTGTCGCCACAATTTATATCCAGCAGTGGCTTTTCATTAGTTAAGTTAATTTACCGACCACCTGAACACAAAAACCTGGAATTTAAAACACAGTCATGTGATATTTCATAATTGGTCTGATTCAGTCTACAAATGTGGACTTCAGAGGATAAACTGTCAGAGTCTTTTCACTTGCAGTTGTGCGGTGTTGTTTCATAACACTGCAGCACTCTGTAATGATAAACTCAGCTGAAAACACACACACACACACACACACACACACACAGGGGCTCAGTTACACAACAGCTGCACAAAGCAGAGCACAACACCAGGATACACTGAAGATGTCTCTTCAAGCTATATGTTCACATTTTCCATCTCAGCAGAAATATGTAGAAGCTTTTCATGCATCTTTACATGCGTTACATTGGTTTCCTGCGCTTAAAGAACATGCATGCATGTGTATGTCTGTATGTAAAGGACCATCTTTGTGTATTTTCTTTTATATTTTCATTTGCTTTTCATTTTCAAGGTAAACTCTGCTCTGGAGTTTTCAAATCTATTACTCTCCATTCTTCTCCCCTCATACATCTCTGCAGATTTCTGTCTTTTAGCTCAAACAGCATGTAAATACGTCTCCATGAAAAGTGGAATTCTTTTCAGACATGATGCTCACACTTATTACCAACTACAAAGGTGAATGCCCTGACAGCCGGTGCACAAAAGAGTGGAGAGGATGAAGTTAGAAAAAGGGCAGTATCTTAGTTATTTTGTGTAGTTATTGTGCCATTCCCGTACATGCAGCACAGGGACAAGGCTGGCCTTTTGTCTGACAATCCTTGCAAACTGAGAGACAACATTAAACTTTGAAGTTTGTCTCAACTCCTGAGAGGATGTTTTTCAGCAAAGAGATGTAATGTGCTGTGAATGCAGAAAAAGGAAAAGAGTTTGAATGTCTGTGCTTTTCTTTTGTTCTCTTTCTCTGCATCCTATAGGCTCTACACTGTACTTCTCTGAGCTTCTTATCCTTTGTGCTCTGCAGAAAAATGTCCTACAGTGCCCCCTAGAGTGACTTTGGAGAATTACACCCCCCATTTGCATGCTGGTGTGAACCAGTTTCTTTGTTCCAGCTGTTGGATTGAAATGAAGCTTTCTGTTAAGCATCGGAAAACAAATTCAAATAGTTTACAACACAACAAGGACAACAGAAGCAACAGAGAGAAAGACTTCTGAAGGGGGAATGGATTCACATTTCTTTCCTCCTACAGGTACTTGCATAATCCCAAATGTCTCTGCATGAAACACAAACACACAAACATTATGAACAAAGACACACACAGCCACACAAAACCTCCATCTGTCACCTACTCAATGTTTTTCTCCCTCCACGTCTCAGGGTTTAATTCTGTTTCCGTAATGAAAAAATAAAAAACATAGACACACTCCTCCCCGAAGCCCCACATCCCCAAACTATACTCAGAAGATGAAAAAAAAAAAAAGAAAAGTCAAACAGCCAACAATCAGATTGTAATGTGAAATCATTAGATGTGTTTGGTTAAGAGTTGATTCAGTGGGAGTTGGCAATTTTACAGTCAGTGAGCATGCAAATAGGCAGGTTGTGTTTCTGTGATGGGACAGAGAGGCAGGAGGGGGGTCTCTGTTGGTATGTATTAACACTGACAAACACACACACACACACACAGCGGTACAACTGGTACATCCTCTTGATAGGTCAACCATACAGAACCAAATCAACACACACACACACACACACACACACACACACACACACACACACACCCTGGGGCTCCTCACGTCTCACAATCACATTAAAATTGTTTATTCTCGCAATCTATCCATGTTAATCATTCTGCTCTGTAACATGCTGATTATTTCACCAGCACTGAGACGAGAAGAGGCAGCATGTGTGTGTGTGTGTGTGTGTGTGTGTGTGTGTGTGTGTGTGTGTGTGTGTGTGACCTTGAGAGTGAGAACATTTTGGAAAATTAGGGACATTTTTGGACATCGAGAAACTTTTTTTTTTTGGACAGCGAGGACATTTTGAAAAGTAAAGACATATTTTGGGCAGTGAGGTCAATGTTTGGATAGTGAGGACGTTTTGGAAAGTGGGGACATTTTTGGACAGTATTGACATTTTGGGAAAAGGATGGAATTTTTAAGTGAGGATGTTTTGAAAAGGAGACCATTGTTTTGGACAGTGAGAGCGTTTTTTGGAAAGTGAGGATGTTTTTGGGACAATGAGGACATGAGGACATCCAAAATGGGGAAATTTTTAAAAAGTGAGGACACCTTTTTGGAAAGTGTGGACGTTTTCGGAGAGTAAGGGCATTTGTTGGAAAGTCAGGACATTTTGGACAGTGACATCTCCAGATATGTCTGAACTATAGCTGCGGTTCCCTGATTCGCCCATGGACTTGCCTCGTCTCTCAAGCTGGGGTCTACGGCTTACAGGAAATGGTGTTAATCAAAGAGTGCTTAAATAATCACTAATATTACATCTTTTAAAATGACCACTCTAATCTAGACATACAGTACGGAGAGAAGCACACAGAACAACGTAAGATGAATTCAGTCATTTTTGTTACAACTAACGTCAATATGATTTTGAACAAGGTTTTCTTGCTTGTGGAACAGAACCCAGATGTTCCAGTTACCCTCTTCTCCTGTGAGAGTCCCCCATCTCTGGTACGTGTGGAGGCAGGGTCATATGATGCATGTATTGCATCTGTATGGTCCATGGGAAAATCTAGGAAAATAAATAACAACGTAAAGGTTGACACCCATTATCCACACACACACACACACACACACACACAGGCAGGATCAACAGTGTAAGGGAATCTCTCTCTCAGGATCCACCTGCCTCCTCTCTTTTCATCTCCCTCACCACTTTAGTGGCCTTTTTTATCCCCACTGAGGTTTCCACAGTGAATCAACCAACCTCATCTAATCCAGCTGTACTGAATCCAGGGGGAAAACACACACCAACACCGAGCAGTAAAACTTGACTCTCTTCGCAAGACAACGACAGAAAACTCGACCAACAGCCCTCCAGGGTCCACGTCTTGGAGGAGAGGGAGGGGTCGCCGCCGCTGCAGCCTCATGACCAAAACAAATTCAATTCAGTTTTATTTATATAGCGCCATATAATAACAAAGTTATCTCAAGGCACTTTTTCATATAGAGCAGGTCTTTAGAAACAAAGATAATTTGCATGTCAACACACTGAACTGCACTGTGCTTGTGCATTTGTGAATACAGCAGCCTTGAGGCAAAGCGGAGAACGCTGTGAATCACGCTGCAGAGCAGTCAGCTGGGAAAAGACACAGGTGGAGGAGTTTAATATCTGGCTAGATGTGTGTGTTGAGAGGGAACATATTTATATCTCATGTTATTCCTATGATTTGATAAAATACAGCAGAATAAATCCTACAGGGACATCACGGTTACATAGGTATAATTTCTCTCAGCACCAAGTATCAATGTTACCAACTGTTAGTGGGCTGCAACAGATTATGTTGATTATGGATTATTCACTCAATTGTTTTGCTATGCTCGCACCTTACCAACTTTGATCCTCTGACTTTTCATTTAGCGCCATCATCAGGTCAACAGTTTATAATTTGTCCTATACTTTGGTTTATGGCCAAATACCTGCAAAACTGTAACGATCCTGGCAGAGACCACACCGCAAACAATAGCAAAGTTCCAAGGATAAAGTCTTTACTTCAAACACACAGGTAATTCCAATACAACCTGAGCACCTGGCAAAGGCAGGAGTCAAAACAAGACTAAACATGAACGTAAGCTGGAAAGCTTGACGGAAAATCAAAGAGAATCTGGCAACTAGACAAAGGAAAACCTGAGCTATATTTACACAGATGGACTGATGAAGAACAGGTGAGTAATTGAACACAGGTGAATCTAATCAGTGTAAAAAAAGGTTTGTGCAGTGCCATGCAACTAAAATAAAGTTCTAATAATGTTTTGGTTAATTTTGGATGACCACATTTTTTTGTCTTGATAAAAGGTTTAGGTTTGTTTCGACTTAATCATTTATTGGATTCCCCTTTTTTTAAATTTTGTTTCAGTATGACGACTTTAATATCTTTGGTGTGTATGTGTGTGTGTTTAGTGCTTTGTCTTTGTTGCAGTGATTCATCCCTCTCAGGTGACTCATTGTTCCAGCAACTTATGTAATGAGCTCTTTATTCTTTTATTTCCTAAGTGGATGTCTTTATCCATACAATGCACACATGCGCACACACCCACAGTATGAATGCAGTTCTGCACAGGGCAAAATAAAGCAACAAATGCAAGTCAAATGTCACACTGCCCACTATAATAACAGAGAAAGGTTAATAGACGGTGCGTCATGCAGCTTTTAATTCAATCAAAGGCAGAATGAAATGTGAGCCTCTTCTTACAGCTGCCCTTTGATTCTCTCAGTTTTGTGGAATAATAATAGACGTATGTTGTTTGGAGGCCTTTTGGACAGACTTTGTTCGAGTTTGTGGTGATGATCCTTTATTTTTTTGTTTGTTTGTTTGAAAGTTGTTTGCATGACATGTGTGATGAGAATAAAAAAGTAATTTTTTTTTCATTTTATTTCATGAATAAACAGACACCATGAAGCCAAAAATAATGAACAGACAGTAAAAGTGATGAAAAAGCCAAAAGTTATTAAAGTGGGTTTTAAGATTACTTCATTTTTTGCCTGATAATAGAAGCTGCAGTAATGGTTGCTGGGAGCAGTTAACAGTTTTTGATCAAAAGAAATATAGATAGATAGATACATAGATAGAAAGGTACTTTCTTGATCCCCCAGGGGGGAAATTGCTTCATTAGTAATTTCTTCATTTAAATATGAAGATAAGTCGATTGCATTCACACTCCACGTCTCCATTCTTAATCCCGCCTACAAAGCTCTGATTGGTTCGGTTGTTTTTCCGACTGTAGAAACGGCCAATGAGTCAATGAGCTCAGCTGAAAAAAATTAAAGATGTGGGCCTTAATTCAAGCTGTTCTTACAAAAATGGATTTTCAACTGCTCCCACAATGCTTTGACTGCATGCTAAAGGCTAAGACCTGTAAGATATATTGCTGAATTCTAACAAAGCTATCATTTTTTTGTCCTGGTTAAAATGACAAGTGTTCAGATTTTACTGGGAGGAACATTTTTCTTTAGAGAGAGACAGATGAAAGAGAAACACACTGGGTTAGAGAAGCTCCTGGAACAGAAGCTAGCGATGGGGGGGGGGCTCTGCTCTCCATAGGATCCATATAAGTTGCCTGAACAAAGAAGAAAGCAACCCCTGCCACCTTGATTCCATTTGCTGTTGTCTAATAAAATCAGGGATGACCCCGGCTAGTCCCTTGTTAATGGTTATCATCTCTCCTCCTTCTCCTTTACCCCCCCCCCCCCCCCACTCCCACACTCACCACACATAACACCCCCCCATCATCCTCATATACAGCAGCCCAGAGAGACCGGCCTTGATATTTACACAAAGGCAAGAAGACGCCGGCCGCCTGCTGCACTCTCAGGAAAAAAATGTACAGCAGTGGCGAGACTTTAAAGAGGGATGGGAGGTTACTGCGCTCCCATATTATGGGACACAGAGGAAGGCTTAGAGAAAATGACTATCTCCCTACACACCATCCTCTGTCTTAGATTTGAGCAAATCACCCCCAAGAGTGCAATATTCTGGCTTTACTGAAAACAGGATGTGCCTTTTTCAAAGGGACTTTAATCAAAGGATAACAGTTCGAAAAGATAAACGCCTGAGTGTAATGGTTTAACCCAAATAGGTTTCAGTTCTTTCAGTAAGGATTCGATGCATCATAAACTCTAAATTCACAAAAGTATTGTGCGGCTTTCGCGTCCCTAAACCTGCTCAAATAAAACAAAAAGAAACCGTGTAATTCTCAAAGCACCCACAAAGGGTGAAATGCGCCCCGAACTGCGCTGCCAAGCAAATAGCGTCTCGGTGCTCCGCTGCTGTTTGCACGTATTTAAATTAGGTCGAATATGCAGACATTTGGCCCCTTTCTATGCAAATGAGCCTCATTGCAAAAAAAGTCCAATTTACAAACACCAGCACTCTCGTCTTCAGAGAGTTGGTGGCAACTGAAGTGCATTTATAAGGTGTGTCACGCCCAGACTTTCCAGTGCTCATGGCAGCAGTGATTGCAGCCAGGCGAAGGCAGCGGCACGCCAGGCGTGCTCGTGAGATGATATTTGGAAGGAGAATCTCACTTTTTGATTGTTGCTCGCGGTCTGAAAATGTCCGTTATCTCCTTCTCTCTGCCGTTGTCCTGCCGCCTGTGTTCTTGGCGCAAAGCCACCAGTTATAGCCGACTTTGTCACATGGATAATTGCACTCAGCTGCAAAACTTTATGGCCGTGTGTGTGCTGTGATATTATTAGCACAATATCTTTTGTTAATCGAACCTTGAGACGGGGCAGATATCGGTTGCAAGCAATTCATGGTGCTATCGGCGGCCGCAATCCATTCTTTGTGAATTCGCCCGTGAGATTCTTGCTACGATTTGATTTAAATCTATTTGATTTGATTCATTTTGGAACTTTGACGATGTTAAATAGTAACTAAACTGATTCAGCAAAACATACATTTTATACCGACACAGTTTAAAAACTAAAGTTCATTCATCCATTCAGAGCCACTGTTACTAATGTGTGTGTCACTGGAACAGAAGCTGACACACAGAGACACACATAGCAACTGTTTCGTTGAAAAGAAACAACTTAACCCTTAAATGCATGGGTGCATGCAAATGCATTTTTCAAACATTCCATACACTGTGTCTGTATTTATTCAGTACGTCATGCCGCTATCACTTGTACCCAGCATACCGTGATTAAACTTACAGAACAGAACAAACAAATAATTTGAGGAATACCAGGAGTTGAGTTAATTGAATGAATATAGTAATACTGTATAATGTAATATAGTCCCGCGTCGCTAAAGACCTGAGGTATGCATTTAAGGTTTAATACAGCTTTTCTTAATGGTTTCTTTTCCTAATGAGCAACTAGAGAGTTGCCAAGTTGTCATGTGAAATGGTGATTTAAACGTAGCCTCTTAGTTTTTTCATTGGTAAGTGGTCATGGTATGAGAGCCATAATGCACTGCTAGGAGTTTTAATATAAAAATTAATGGAATAATTTGTGTTCTAGTGCCTCCAGCTTGTTTTGCTTTATTGTCATTATACAATACAAGATTGCACAATGAAATGCAGTTGTAGCCCCCTCCATGCTACACACAGAAACACATGGAAATGTAATTACCAAAGCAGACCTGTATGCTTTAAAAGAAAAAACATGCAATAGAAGTTCAGTTGGACTTTAATCATCCCCAAATGCTCAAATCGATGCAGTTCTACAACCCCTGTTAACGTGGCGATGCTGCAGCTTTTCGGGGCTTTTCTCTCACAACAGCAGCCTGAAACCTTCTGAGCCGAGAGCAGCCGCTTGATCCACACAAAACAATCTGTTCAGATTAAAGACGGTGGCATCATGGGTGAGTACAGTGCCTTTCTTTGAGACAAGTTATGCTCTGCACGGAAGCATTCATAATGAGGCATATGTTGCGTATACATTCGGACAAACACACAATTTTTCTACATTTACAGCCTGGACAGGCAGGTTGGCAGCTGCAAGAAGCATCTGCTTCTTGTGGAAGACACACGGCACTGACTGGCTGAGTCAGCACAACCCTCTGACAGATACGTGGATAGCTGTCCACCAGCTAATATATATATACACACACACACATATATATGCAGGCAAAGTAGTGTACAGCAAAATAAAGCAATGATACGTGCACCTGCACAGAATAAACACCCATTTTTGATTACGCATGCACAGATGATGCACATATACAGTGTGTAGATGCAAAGACGCACACATACACACACGCACACAAAGGCAGTGAAGAGATACTCATCTCTCACAAATACATCAAAGGTCAGGAAGGAGTAATGAAGTAAAAAGTTCAAGGGGAAAGGCAGCGAGAGAGTTGTATTGCTGTGTGAAGAGCTGAGAGGGGCGCTTGTTACCAGAGATGGACAGATAGGTGGCAAAAAAGTAGGAATGAATCAGAGAGATGCAGGGAATGAAACATGGAGGCTTTCAGGAGCAAATGACAGGAGAAGGTGGGGAAAAGAAGAACAAAGAAGAGGACAAAGAGAAGGTATCTGAGCACAGATGGAGAGTATGAACCCATCAAGGTCAGCTGATGTGATGTAACACGTCAGAAAGGAATAGTCTCTTCTGTCCTTCAATCATCTGTCCATCCCTCCATCCTTCCTGGCACTGCCATTCTTTAATGCCATCCTTTTGGCACTCACACACACATATCTCAGGCGTGATGAGAGCCATTCATTAAGGGGCGAGGGCTTTCGTATGCAGCACCGCTATCTTGCAATCACCTCCACGGCATCCCAATTACCTCCGGTCTAATTGATGTTAGATTTATTAAAGTTAATGAGCCAACTGGCCATCTGTTGAGCAGCCGAAGCAGCACAGGGGATGATCGGCGGCGAGGGCAGAAGACACACGACAAAAAGTTGCAAGGGCAGATCGGGGGGGGGGGGGGAGCCGAGAGGAGAGACAAAGAGATTCACTGCCAACTCCTTTCCTCCCTCCCTCCCTCTCTCCCTCCTTTCCTCCCTCCCTGCAATCAAAGACAAGCTCCCACATCACTCTGTGTTTTTTTCTCTTTCCCATACGTATTGCTTCTTTTTTATGGCGTTCATATTTCAACTATATGGCTCTACATATGGCGGGTATATATATGGCATATGATTAACAGCCCTCAACCGGCTCTGTATATACAATAAATCATAAATATATATATTTTACAGACTTATTACTTCTTCTTGGAGCTGGAGATGAAATTTTAATTTGAGATAGCGATTCTGCTGCTGGCCACTGTATATTTTATTTTTTCTCACAGGCCCGGTGGCGGACTGTTGGGGCTCCACTTTACTCCCTTTGTTGTGGCTTCATCTTCTAGTGGCTTTTCAAAGCCTTCAGAGGCTCCGGAAGGCACAGATTGAACTGTATTTGTGTGTGTGTATATATTTCTTTGTAAGTGTATATTTGTCACATGCATAGGTTTCAACAAACAGAGTCCTCGCTCTCACAATAAGAAGTTTATTGTACGTATGTGTGTGCAACCTGCTGCCTGCAGAAGCCACTACACCATTTAGATACCGTTATTAATCCCTGTCAGGTGCAAGGATATGAAAATGTGTATGACAGGTGTGTGTTGCTACAGATTATCCATTTTGTCACATTCATCTTCCAGCCAAATATAGCAGCTACCTCTTCACCATCCTCTCTTCCCAGCACCACCCCACATCCAAAAAGACATCTGGGCTGAGAACCCGCAGTAGTTAAATTATCGCCTGCAGCAGTTTTTTTTTCCCCAAGCACGTGGATCCAATCTTGTCCAAGTCCCAAGGTCAAAAAGTTGAAGGATTTGGAGTAGAAATGTGAAATTTGGTGTGATAGTTTGAGCTATTTTGCTCCCTGCTGTGTAATTATGAACTATAGCAGACCACATTTGGCTCTGCAGTCAGTTTAGGCTCCATGGATTTAATAAATAAATCCCCACCGGGAACATTTGAAGAGCAAATGGCCAGTACAGTACAGTAAATATCCTCTCACGAGACCAATATTAATCCTCACTAGGTGCTTCCAAAGACATGCATGACTTCACAGTAACACACCTTCACTCTATAGGTGCTGCTGCAGGAGTTTATGTGCACATTAAATACTGCTATTTGTTTTTTCATTGGGTTAAATTAAATATGTATATGGAATTTACATTAAATATCAGCCCTGCAGGTCACTCGAACAATCTGTTTCCAAGCATCCTCCACTAGCACATTCAGTCTTTGTGTTGGGAGGGATATTTTACACTTGCCTGTAGGGTTGAAAATCAAATGGCCATTTCTATGTTATTATTGTGGCTGTTCTCTCAGTCTTGAATGAAATGTTTAAAAAATCAAAATATTTCTAATACATCTAGGGCTCATTATTTTCAGTTTCTAATTTTAAGTAAAGCCTCTGAACACCGGCAATGCAACGTGATTATGTACTCAAAAATCATCCAAAACACAGCCGCATAACTGCAATGTTGCTGGTTTGATTCCAGCTGGTGACCTTTGTTGCATGTCATAAGCCCCTCTCACTCCCCCATTTCCTGTTTGCCTCTTCACTCAATAGTCCAATAGAGGCGGAAAATGGCCAAAAAATAATCTTTAAAAAACACAAAGCATCCGAAACAGGAAGCGTGATCTGTGCCAGGTGAGATGCAGCAGCATAGTCAGCGTATAATGTTCATGCTATACTTGCATGAATGTGATTGGATGTTACAATTGATGAATGAAACATGGATGAAGTAGCTGATCCAAGGTCACCTTCAGTGCTCTGCTTAAGCTAACACCGTGCTCCATTTGCAAAATGTCTTGACAGTCCCGACTTTTGAGGGAATGAGTCAGATAGTCCAACGCGGAGGCCATTGACCATTTCATTGTTTATAATCAGGCTCTGCCTTGAATATAAACTTCTCCACATAAGAGGCAGTCAGGACTCGATGGTACAAATACATCTCTTGAACTGTGCTAACTTATTATCCAGTTAGGGCCAACCTAGCTAACTGACAAACTAGCAGCTTGCGCCGCAGGCTGTTGTGGCTGGCTGGTGCTAGCATGTTCCATTTAACAGCTAGCTCGCCAGCTAGCCCTGCAAATAATCACTAGGTTTATATCAAGCTTCAATCACCGCCTATTCCAAGAGGACACACAAATGAATTTCGCTTTGCCACTTTCTTGTGTGACCAGGCCTAAGAGAGCAAGATTCATGCTCATTTCTCGAAACCTGAAACTGTCAAACCGCCCTGCTGCTTCTGCATGTAGTAATGCCAAGTTAGAGTTTTCCAACACTAACAAGAGAGTAGTTGAGTATTGAGTCTAAGCTAGCTGGAGTTACTTGTTAGTTGATAAATGCTAGCTAACTTCTTGCAAATATGAAGATGTTCAATGATTTTCAATCAATTGTTTTTTATTTAATTATTTTATTGTACTTTTTAACTTTGAAATGAATTATACCTATGGTTACGTTTAGGCAACAACTTAAACATTGGGTTAAGGTTATGGAAAATGTATTGTTGTGGCTAAAAAAGAAAAAAAACAAGAGTAATTGTTGTTCTGAGACCCGATGAGACAGCCAAGTCGTACATAGCGCCCTTACTCTTCGTCATGCTACATAAATGTCACACTGCTTCCTGCATTGGCACTAAATCAACATTTGACATAAATTGTGTCCTGCAGAGTCATCTAATATCCATTACAAACATAATTCCTGCGCAGGATGGGCTGCACTGAGCTTTTACCAGCATGAAATGAGGAATTATGACATATTATGCATGGTTTCTGACCACTTTATAAAATGCAGAATATGAATGTATCTTGAATATGTATGGTTAGTAAATCAATGTAGTCACTATTTGAGACTGTTTCACTTAATTCTTATTTTTATTAGGTAGATCAAGACTACAGATTGCTGTTCTTCTCTTCTATTACACTTGCTAGGTTGTGGTTCCTTTATATGTCCACGTGCTGTTCGTATGTGTTGCGTACGTGAGCTGAGATGTGTTGCAGTGTCCTATACCTCTGAACTGGTACTGTAGTGAGCAGCAGTACTGTACTGTAGGTGGGTGATCGGGGCCAGCCGGGACCAGCCAAAATGATTCCCCACTGTAGTCCCACAAGTATAAAGAGAGAGGGGCAATTTCCCTGAAATCCCTCCCTAATGTGTGAGCTCGTGTTTGGGTAACAACAAAAGGGAAAATGGGAAAATGAAGATAAAGTGAACTGTGAAGGCGAAGGGGGAGCGAGAAAATGAGAGCAGAAGAAAGAAAGAAGGAAAATTAGAATGATTGAGGGAAGTGACAGGGGACGCTGCAGACGAGAGAGGTGGAGGAGGAAAAGAGGGGAGGCAGCCAAACAAATTTTATGGTTGACTTATCCCTTTCACAGTTCCTTGAAATAGGCAAACAATTTACAATCATCCAAAGCATTAACCTTTCACGAGCCACAGGGACTCAATGTCCATGATGCCGCGATGAGACGCTTTGCATGCCTGATGAAACGACGCAGGGAAATAACTCATTCAGCAGGCAAAACAAAGAAATGGAGAGGGAGAGAAGGAGTAGGGAAGGGAGACAGAAGTAAGGAGGGGTAGATTAGCAGAGGAGGAGAAGGAGAGAAAGACATGTTCGAAGGAGGACGAGGAGTGATGTTTTGGAGAGCCTTTTGTTAGGGATGGCAGATTGGCTTGTGCATCAGGGTGAAGGATGGCAGGGAGGCTTCGCAGTGGCTTTCGCTGCCCTCCACGGTCCATACTTAATGTTTTTTCAGGTGAAGAGATGGAGGTGGGAGGAGGTCGAGAGTTACAATGAAAGAGGGGAGATGAGGGGAAGCGTTAAGAGCACAAGAAGCAGGCTTGATTCACATCTCGTGGCGGGGAGCCAATGTCCATGCTATTTACTGCATGACAGCCTCCGATATCTCCATCAACCCATATACAAGGCGGGAAAAAGAAAGGGGGGGCTGAAGGGCAGGGAGGGCCAGAGTGTGTGTGTTGGTGTGTGTAAATAAGGAAAAAGGAAAAGAGGAAGAAAAGAAAGAAGGAAAGGAGGGAAAGCAAACTAAGAAGAAGGAGAAAGAGGGGAAGATGCATAAGCAGAGAAAGAAGAGAAGAGGTCTTCATAGGTCCAGCATTTTGGACCCTATCAGAGCAGTCCGAAACCTACTCAAACTTGACATGCAGAAATCTATTGTCAATAAAAGAGCCCTAACCCAAAAGGGATTCGAGGACAGCCAGGCCCAGATTGATCCAAAACAGTTCCAAGAATCATTAGATCTTAATGATTATTGGTTCATTAATGTGGTTGACCCAAACACAGAGCAAACACTGGCAGACGCCTGATGCTCCACCAATTAACCAGCAGGCGTGGTCAAAAAGAGCAGCAGTCATTCAGTTCACACTGTGGTGATTATGATGCAGCACCAGGGATTTTAGAAATACTGAGCCCCCGCCCTCCCCGCAAATGTTTTTTTAACATCTGTTTCAAAGACTTTTCACGTGTGTCTATTTTTTTTTGTTGTTGTTTTGTTTATCGTTATAAAAGTAGTGAAATTTGGTCATGCTTTCTTTTCTGGATCCATTATTTCCAAATAATTTCCTGAAAAAAACTGACTTTAAAAGCATTTGCTAATTTCCAGAGGGTTCTTCTCCACTTAAACCCAAGTAAATATTAATCCATCATTCATTTATTCTTGAAAACTTTATTCTTCACATATGTTTAATTGTATGCTTGCCTTTATACTCAAATTGCCCATTTTTGCATGTTCAGCTAGTTTTGTTCGGCTAGCTTAGCATTTAATTGCAATTAATAAATTGGAAGCGCATCAATTGAACACTGTCCAGTATCAATAATAAACTACCTATAATGAGTGCCAAATTACATAGTTCTTTGTAGTAAACATCCCTAAGAAATCATTGGGAATTAATGGACCCATAAAGTTGTGTGTCGAATGTACAGTATATCGAGTCTAAAAACAGTAGAAAAATGGTGCCTGTAAAATAAAACCATGTGTTAAATTTTTAAATTGTAGAATGTAACTAAACTGGATGCTAAAATGCCCAAATTCTCAGAAAAATACAGAATAAATGACATCATGGACTCATTGGTGTCCATGATGTCCTCAGGCCTGCCCATCATGTGAGCTGGTGCACAGCAATAGAACGTGACCCTACTCGGAGCAGAATTTCCAGTTAGTAGGTACTAAGTGGACCAGGAAGACCTGTATCTCCGTGCGCACTTTATCAGTATAAAAATAACAGCAAAATAAAAATGATCCCTATGTCTTGTTACTTCCTCCTATATAGGAACTTAAGAGGCATTTAACAGATTACAAGGCGTCAGTGTACTTCTTTAGAAGCACTGAGGAGGGGGAAATTAACGTTTCTGGACTCTAATCTGTTAGCGCAAACTGCCAACTTATTAGACTTGAGTTACGTTAATTATTAGACCAGATACAATTACAGTCGCAGAGACAAATTGAGATAAGGATGGGGGGGGAGATAACCGAGAGAGAAAAAGAGACAGAGACCAAGAGAGAGACAGAGAAAGAGCAGGAGATAAATAGACAGAGAAGCTGCATACAAATGACCCCTTTTAGCTAATTAGCAGCGCAGCTAAGAGCCCCGCGAGAATTGGCCCCTATATGCCGCTGCTGCACAGTGGCCCTATAGGTGGTGAGATCGAGCCCGTGGCCACAGGGGCTCATAAGCAATGTGTGTCACCGCCGAATACCATCAGTCATAGAACAAAGGAGGCACATGGGTCAAAGGCAGCGATACACTGCTGCACACTGCTGCTGCTGCTCTTCTTTCCCTTCCTCCTCTTTTTCCTGTCCTTTACTTCCTTTTCCATTAACCCCTTCCTCCTCATCCCCATTGTCTTTATCTCTTCTCCCCCTCCTCCTATCTCTTACCATCTTCTGCATAGCCATCCTGTTCCTTTGTGCGCGAGTCAATTAGCCAGCCCTTAAGTTTTGATTTATGGACCGCGGACCTCCTATGGCCTAATGGATTGCTGTGAATTAATATGCAATGCTTATGTGTGTGTGTGTGTGTGTGTGTGTGTGTGTGATAAATTAAAGAGCGGGAGACACAATAGAGGTCACAGAGGTACCACGTGCTGTACCAACGGTGTTTAAATCGGCGCCACTCCGGCTCCAGATTTTCATCCTTCACTTGAAAGAAATGATCAATTTGTAATGTCGACATAATGGATTATGAACAATAATAAAGTGACTGCTGTGCTCGTTTGGATGAAGTCTTTCTATATCGTTTGCCATGTGGAAATAATTAGGCACTTCATAAAGATTGGGACCAGCGATTTTATTGTGTGAACAAAAGGCATTATTGGATGTCAGATCAACGCGTTCGGAGGCGATTCATCAGCTCAGATAATTTTTTCCCCCGCTTTGTTGACCGAGGACAACCACGCAGAGATTAGAGACACATGCTGCTTGGGGGGTTGCAGAGAGGAGAGGTCAGGGTAGGTGCAAGTATACATTACCATCATCACCCTCATCATCATCACCCTCATCCTCATCATCATCCTCACCCTCATCATCATCATCATCATCATCATCATCTGACTTTTGTAACAAACACAGGCAATTTACGACAGTCCAAAGTCAAGAGGCCCCGTGCTGGTGGTTTATAGTTCAGGGGGTCATGAACTCTGCGGTCTATATCAGAAAATGTCTGACAGAGGGCCTGCACACACACACACACACACACACACACACACACACACACACACACACCGGCAGTGTATCATCCCGGTCAGGTGAAAACCTTGCATCTCCACAATGTCAGCTTTTCAGGAACTAAGAAAAACAGCCATGTTTTTCAGCTTTCAGCACAAAGCACATAACAGGGATGTGAGAGGGTTTCTACACAGCTGAGGGGGATGTCTTGGACGAGTCGTGCCGTCAGATTAGTAATTTTTTTCAAATCATTCCCCCAAATTCTGAATTTGAGCTCTCGATACACTTATTTCTTCCCCTTAGTTTTGTCATTTCTTCCCGGCAAATTCCTTATTTTGCTCCCCCAAATTCCACAAGAAAGAATTGTCCTGTATATTAAGTTTAAGTTTAATCAAGTAAGTGAGTAAGTAAGGTTTATTTAGTATAGCACCTTTCATGGAGCAAGGTCACAAAGTGCTTCACAAGAGTAAAATTGTTAAGAAGAAGATCAGAAAAACAGAAGAAAGAAACAAGCAATAAAACATAAGCAACAACAGACCTTAAAAACACACAGACAGCACGAGGCGAAACAAAGGACAGTTTGAATAAATGAGTCTTTAGCTGCTTTTTAAAGGCGTCAACAGAGACTGCAGATCGTAGGTCTATAGGAAGGCCGTTCCACAGTGTCCACAGAGCCGCCACTTCAAAGGATGATCAACATAATGAGAACATTTTTAAAGAACGTAGCTGCGATGATGAACAAATTGTTTCCTACAATAAATTCCTACAACATCCACTTGTGGCAACTAAAGCATAGTTCATATGTTTGTGGTTGTGTTTGGGCAAATCAAAGATCTTGGTTAAGCTTAGAGAAAGATCATCAAGATGGTTAAGTAATTAAGAACTTAACCAAACCACAATATTTCCCCAACTATAACCTTGTGTCTATAAAGTGTCTTTGTAGCTTTAACCCAGTGGTTCCCAATCTTTTTTGCTTGTGACCCCTCAATATGCCCCCTTGTGACCTCTCATGATGGGTTGCATGTCCATGGTGTCAGCAGTTCAGGAGAAAAGTCAGACAACTAAACATAACTTTACGTGAGAACATTGTTTTTTCTAATTTCGTACCTGGGTAATCATCTCGCCACCCCGTGATTTGAATCCCCTGCTTTAGACCTGACCACATGTGGGTGTTAACGTACTGCGCTTTTTATGCCCACCATCACCCTAAACAACTCCCTTTATGACACAACGCCATGGCTCTTTGTGGACTGGAAAAACCATTGTCGTGAACAACAACGTTTCCTCCAAACCATATTAGTCAAAACTATTGAGTAGAATATAAACGTCATTTTTAGGAGACAGGGATTACATAATGCAAGAGCACGATTCAAATGTAAAACACATTGGCCAAGTCACGGAGTATGGCGGAAGTGCTAATCAGGTTTAAGTAGTCATGATGTGCAGATCCGGGGAGCGAATGTGATCTAACTGCTGGAGATGTGAAGCGTGTCAGTTCTGACGTGTGTCAGTGTGGGCTTACATAGATAAAAACAGGTTTGGGGTTTTGACACGCATCATACACAACGGCTCTCTCCCCTCATTCCCTGTCCTCTCTCTACTGTCACTTCTAATAGGCAGAAAAAATGCCCCGAATTGAAGGAAGTAGCCATATAGACTACACAATTTAGTAATTTGGGGGTATTATCTAGACTTTTTGGGTAATTGTTTTATTAAAAATGTTCCCTTCTGACATTTACTAAACCTCCAGTGTCAGGGAAAGATTCCACTCTAACAGAGTGCAGTGAACAAAAACATGGAGTTCTATGAGATTTTCATGTGTCACCAACAAATTATAGCTGCTGTGTGATATGTTGATTCCTCATTTCCAGGCTGAGTCACAGAAACTCTACAATTCTGAGAGCTTTTAATGACCATTAGGAACATTACAGCAGCTGAGCACATACTGGATGATGTTATATCAACCTTAAAATCATGAATCAGTGCTCTCATGGGATTTACAAAGTATACATGTAATGGCAACAGCCCAGCAGCAGTAGATGTATAACTGTGGCAGCAGCCCTGGAGGGCCACTGATAATACTCAATCTAACAGACCTCATTAAGGGACCCTTGTTTTTTACCTTCTCCATCTCACCCGAGATCTCCGCGACCCGTCACTTCTTTCATCCGAGGTGATGAAGAAGCATCCGTCTAATCATTTCTTTTTCCACGCGCCGCGGCAGCAGTGTGTGTTCGTGCGTGGACGCGGGGCAGAGATTCTTAACGGCTTAATGGCTAACGAAGCCTGACAGGTGCCCCTCTCGCTGAGATTAAGGACCGGTGGGTTAATGACGGTGTGGGTGAGATTGTCATAACTCACAATAAGGCCATTAAAGTCATATTACTGAGAAAGACTTCAGCTGATATGGGTTCAACTCTCCAACAAGGTGGCATTGGGCGGAGGGCTTCTGCCATTTTTCAAAGAGTTTTTTTCTCTCGCCTGCAGCTCAGTGTAAATGAGCTTCGACTCAAGAAGAATGTTAAGAGGAAACAAGTGATGAGACAAAGCAAAGACACTGTAAGCTCGCGCTGCTGCGTTCACCCACAAAATACGGGCGTAAGGATGCAGAACAACTATCAACACATGCAACAACTATCTGTAATCAAATATTTAGTTTGAGCTTTAGATTGCTATTATTTAGACAATCTACTGCTGATTGCCTTTGAAATGTGACTGAAATTTCTCCCTGAATTAACAGCATCGTGAGGTGGTGATGACAAGTAAACATAAAGATCAACGCACATTTTATTCTAGATTTGACTTCTTTTTTCCCCTTCTTCCTGGACAAAGAAGAGCACATTCCTCCACTCAGAGAAACACTGATCACCAGTTGAAGCTGCAGGACAACAGTGAAGAAGAGAGGAGGCTCTGACAGCTGTCTCTGTAGTTCACTACTCCCCTCTGGTGGTCAGCAGGGGCCACTGCAGCGTTCAGGGTCCAGGGGAACAAAGGAAGGAGAGATGAACAATAGAGTCGACAGCAGAAGCAGCAACAGAGCCACAGAGCAGAGGCAAAGGTCCAAAGTGGGTGCTGTTTCCTGTGTACTGATTTTATGAGCATATAGATTTGATTTACAGAAATATATGTGTGGGTGTTCTCTTTTATCCTCCTAAACTGCAGTTATTGTTGTTTTCAGTCTACATTTCTTATTCCTTGAAAATGAAATTACTAATAAAACTTGTGGTCAAACCACAATCTCACATATTTAGCAAATATACACCTGTATGAATATGATTGGATGTTGCTAGTCAGCTGGTAGCCAAGCAGATGAAGAATGAGTCAATGATTGTGAAGCATGAACGAAACAGCTGATGCTGATCAGCTAATGCAAGCACAAGCTCAGTGCTTTGCCTGACCTAACACTGTGCTCCATACGCCATCATTAGTGGGGGGGGTTTAATGTAAAGTATGTGTTTAACCAACCACACACAATCTGTGTGATATTATTTTTTTAATGAGAAAATAGTGTAATATTTGCATAAATTTGTTTTATTTGCATACTAATGCCCCCTACATAAGTGCCCATAAAAAACATGCAATATTATATTATTTACTCATCACGCACCAGTTACCATGTTTGCACTATCACAGTTCACAACAGAGCATGCTAACATTAGCACTTTAGCATCTAATCACGATAATGTACGTGTGTTCAGCATCAAACATTTGGATATTGTGCTAACCTGTGAGCATGCAAGCCATTCTGCACTTCATAAAAAAGTGCAGAATATATTTGATAATATTCGATATGTTCCTAAATGTGTCATTTTGCCACGTTCATGTTGAGGTGCAGGTGCAGCCCATTTTACATACAATGCCATAACTCGTGATTGCATTGTGTTATTGTAGACAAGTCCATGTTTACATACCAGCTCTGTCTGAAAGTGTTCACTTATTCACAACTCACTACATATGGAATTCTATGTAGACAATAATAATTAAAAAAAAAACAATTTCAGACACGACTCAGGTATTTTCTTTTATCTGATCAAATTGAGTCACTATTAATTCATTTTTTATTACCAATGAATCAAGGTGTAACATGAGAGGGGACGATATCACAGATAAGTATCTTCAACTCTTTTAGCTCATTGTTTTGGATTTACAGCACATTTCCTGTATGATTTAGTCTCAGCAGCATGCAGCTGTTTCATCACACAAGCTGTGATAAACCCACTGTACACATCAGACATATGACATTTTTCTCAGGAGTTGGTGGAGACCAAACCAGAGCTAAAAGGAGAGTGGACACAAACACCACTCAAACTGACCGTTCCCTCCTTAGTTATATTTGCTACGGTGCTAACGGTGGCCGCTTCACCATCGAAGTTCTAAGTGATTTTTGAAACCGCGTGTCTTTGATGACAGACAGAGGGAGACAAAAGCAGGCTTCTCATCTATCTCGGCTATCTCAGATAACGTCGGCTGGGGTTGTTGGAGTGTAAAATCCCCCAAATCCAATACAGAGCTGCTAACGTTTTACTAAACTCTTATAGCATCCAGAACCAGCTTCCATGCAGTGGGGATGTGAACAGGCGTGCTGACCGTGCCTACTTATGGTTGTTACGCTATGTGTGTGTGTGTGTAAATGCAACTGTTTGCTAACATAAAAACAACCATAACAAGTTAATACGGCGATTTGTCGGGTTTCTTCTGCAACCTGGTGGCCAAAATTAAATAAATGAATACATTTAATGGATTGAGGGTATGGGTTTATAACAATGATTTTTACATTGATTTTCTTAGCAGAATACAAGCCAGTGTGAAGAGCTACACTGAAGAGTATCTGTACTGTTCTTGTTTCATACACTATGACACCATTGTAAGAAATGACAAACAAACTTGGCAGACTCAGCCTAAGAGGCTATATCTTTACCAATTATGTGCAACATACTACTTCACCTCTCACTCTTCATATCACTCTCCACTCTCAAGATTATTTTTGTCTTTTCAGAGTCTGGCAGGTCTACAGCAGAGACACTGTAGACGTTCATCTTTTCAAACCTCAAATCCCTGAAGAGGTGATCCTGTGCTGTGAATCTGTGTCACTGTGTACCTGCAGGGGTCAAAGCTGCCACTGAAGCTTCTGTACCTGTACCTGAACAACATTCACCTGTCGCCTGTATCCTTCGTGACCACACCCAGTCCTCTGCTCACTCCACCAGCAAGCCAGAGGAAAAGCACTCATCAGATGTCTGATCACCGCCACAGGCTTGTATCTACGTGGACATCATCACCGTACGGATATATACTTAGAGTCGTCTTTGCACTCACATTGACTCACCTGGAAACACCTGAGCCGGAGGAAGGGAAAAAACGGCATCTTTTTAAAACTGTTGCTTTATTTAGGTCAATTTTGCTTTCAGAAACCCAGGACACAGACTCTTAAACTGGTTTACATCTGCTTTCCTTTGGATATAAAGAAATATTAGCACATTAAAGGGTAAGTAAATGTGTATTTTCTGCACCTTAATGTCTCTGCTACATGTAAACACTTTAAATGTTCCTTTCTAATCTGTCTGTCCCTCTCCTATAGATCTCCCATTAACAGATATCTTTACTGTTTCTCACAGCTGTGTGTGGCGTTATCATTAAGAGTCATTGTCAGCGCGTAATTTTCACAGTAATTTCACCGGGATGTGGGTTGGATGTAATAGCACAGCATGTGAAGATTGGCCATATAGACTCTGTAGGCCTATGTGTGTGTGTGAATGAGAGATAGAAGGTCTCGGCTGATGAAAGAAGAAATTCTATAATTTATCTTATCTCCTTTTATTACAGATTAAAATGGGCTGCTTCTCATTCATCAAATTGATGATGGTCTTGTTCAACTTGCTTATCTTGGTGAGTATGTTTCCGCTTTGATTGCACGCTCATATATGAGGAGGAGGTTGGGGAGGTAGGGGGGGTGTCATTGATTGTGTGAAATCTTTACATGAAAAGTCACGTGTGAAGTTAAAAAAAAAATCACTTTCAACATAATGCATAGAAAATCATTTCACGCGGCCCTTCAATGCAAACAGAGACACTACGTAAACATTTCAGATCACTGAGCCAGAAGACCTAAATGATGCTCCTTTCTCCTCCACTTTCTTCCCACCGTAGCAATTTTCATCTCATTAACTTCAAAGGCTCTAATTTTGCCACCTACATCTTCGGCTTAATGTTGATAACTAATGTGAATGTTGATAACTAATGTGGCTTGTGAAATGGAGAGAAACTTTGGCACGGGTAAGCTGAATTTGCCTGCCAAGTCGGGCCCACCTGGGCTCCCACTGTCACAGATGAAGCTCCCAGCACAATTCATCATTTTCCTCACATTTCCTGTTTCTGCCTGAGCGCCGCTGCTCGATAAATCTGGCGCGGCAGCTCTAAAAGTCACAGCAACACGCTGATTGTGATGTCCCTTTGAAATGTTAGCCAGCGGAGCAGAATGATAAAATGATTCTCTTCAGCTCAGCTAAAGATGATGCTTTAATGCGAACGCTCAGCCACTGCAGCTGCATTTCAAGTTCGGTGTTGCAACTTTATCATCTCCTCTTCATCAGAGGAGTCGTCTCCAGTGGAGATCTTTTGAGAAAATACCCCCTGCTGTCTATAGGGGGAGGGTAAAAAATCAATGTACGTAAGAATCAATTCATAAATTCTAAAACTTCTCAAAAGCTCTGAGTTGCCTACTATGATGCACTATGATTACATGCTCAAACACTTCAAGCTCAACAACAACAAAACAAGCTCAACTTCGGATATAACTTGTGAAACTACTGTAGCAATCACACCAATAAACACCAATGTCCACAGGTTGCATAAAGTTTACAAATGTATTGGTTTATTGAAATAAACATTATTAATAGCGACCGACACATTGCACTTCTCCTCGCTAACGTGGCCACTGCTAGCGCTAGTCATAAGCAGGTGCAGCTTAACCATTTAGGTTATGCATTTTATCTGCTCTGGTAAGTATTTCCACACTGTTGATTATAGTCGAGCATTGGGACGTACCGCCATGTTTCTTTCTGCCTCTTGCTCTTGCTGCGCGTCTGCTGCTTTAGCGCCCGACACTGCACAGTGTTAAAGTCAAGCATGACAACTATGACTTTTCGACAACAAAACCACAGCACCCCCAGCTGCATATCTGCTGTAGATGTATTGCCACTGCTTTAATAACTGCACCGTGCTAAAACCACAGATGAACGATTAGTCTACAACAATGCACAGAGTCGACTAGTGGTTTTGATAGTCGACTATTCTGTGAAACCCCTAATATACACGTCGCTGCTGATTGGGTAACATCTCTGACACACCCACCAAACGAGAGAAAACGCACCTCAAAGCCTTTTGCCCTTGTTTCACACCGTTTCGATGAAACCTGTCGTTCAACCCACAAGCCGTAGCAAAAGAGAGCACACCGTTTTCAGATTGAAAACGTCCATGATGGCTGACCAGAAAGTGCTTTGGAGACCAAACAGCCAACGTCAAAATTCAGAGTCAGAAAATTAGGACCAAATTCTCACAATGTGACTGCTGCTACGACCCACATCTAGAAACCAACCAATCAGAAGATGACATGAAATTACCCAAAATACAGTGATGAGCTAGAGTAATACTACTGCTAAAAAAACTACGTATTTACCTCAAACTTACTTTGCAAAATCAACATTTTATGTTGCCCCCTTTTCCCTGTCCACAGCTGTGTTCACACTTTGCTGTGCCTCTTTTTTTTAATTTTCAATGCACATAACTGGGTTAAATGTTCTGCTATATTTACGGGACATGAGTTAACAACAGGTCTCTGTTTTTTTTCCTATTAACATGGTAGTGTTACAAGTGCAACCAAGACTTAATTGGTGTGACACGCAATGAACTTTGTCATTGTACAGTCTATAGGTGCAGTCTACAGTTTAGAGACAGCCATCACAACTGCAATATTAGCTGGCAGTTAAGATGACGGGTGTTAATCAAAGTTGTCTGATTGAAACACTGAAAAATAAAGCAGAACGAGGTGTCATGAAGCATGCAGATTTTATCTGAAAAAGCTGAGGAAGCTGTGATCATTTGAAAGACGTGACTGAACAGTAAGAGTGATATATACGTTTGTGTGATTTTAGTTCCAAGTGTAGATCTCTCCTCTGTCGTGAGGCTTTGGCTCGCCGTTGCCTTGGAACAGATCTAAAGCACTGGAAATTAGAAGTGTCTCCATGTATGTTCTGTGTGTGCAGATCCATGGTTGAGTGTCGGGACTTAATCAGATTGACTGCTCCCAGTAATATGACCCATGAAGAAGAGTTTTATACTCAACTGACGTCTTTCTCATTCCAGCCCTTTCAAAGAGAACCAATTCCATTTCAATTGGGGTGGGACCATTCACATCCCCCTCTCTGGAGGCCGTGGCCTCCTATTCTGCAGCATGTTATTCATTCAGTCTCCTCTAACCCTAATAGGCTATATTTCCAATCTCTATAGATTCCCCCCCTCTTTTAAAAAAAAACCTGATTTACTTCCAGTCCTTCTGCCATGTGGATGTTTGACTGACAGGGAATCCACCTGCATATGGCACACCATCACAGGGATTAGCCATCTTAAAAAAAAAAAAAAAAGACTGCGTGCCAGCTATAATTACACCTGGTGAGGGATGATGGTGGCACACATGGAGTCAGAGAGGGAATATGCTTGTCATATCACATTTAGCCAGCGGTGCAATGATGGTACTAAACAGGTTCAAGAGACAAGAAAAGAAACCTCGGAGTGAAAGGTGGGGAGAGGCAGAACGAATGAAGGAGAGTAAAAAATAGACAGGACGAGCGGGGCAAAGGTAGGGAAAGGTAGAGACAAAGAAAAGAAGGGGGAGATGATTACCACATGGGAGATGTCAGCGTCTGACAGGAGATGTGGAGTGTCGGGGCCTGATGGGGAGCAGAGGGGGCCCCCCTGACTGAAACGAGTCCGATGGAGCCTGACAGACAATATCAGGTTTCAGACATGGTTTCTGCAGAGGAGAAAAGAAGAAATCACTTAGTGCAAGGAGTGCACGGTGAAATACACAGCGGGAGCGGAGGAGGATAAAAGGGTGGAAAAGAAGAGGAGGAGGAGGTCAGAGGTGGAGAGATGAGGAGGGAGAGGCAGGCGGAGAGGGAGTCATTATCTGTGACAGTGAGATCAGGTGATTTCCAGACTGTAAGCCGAAACATGTGTCTGATTTTGTTTGTTATGAGCAGGTTTTACAGGTTCTGAGTCAATAGATTCCAATAAATGATGTGACTGCTTGCCTTTTTGGTGTTCATGGTCAGAGATGACCGAGTTTAATTACTGTAAATTCTGAAATAGCGGCCTTTATTTACCTGAACTGCAGTGGGGCTTCAATTTGAAAAAGGGGTTATATTAGAGACAGACCTTTATTTTGATTTTTGAAAAAAACATTATTCCTAATTTTTTAAATATTTTATCATATTTAAGTAAGACTCCCTGTTTTTTAATCTGCTCCAATTTTAATTTGCTTTTAATGGAAACTTGGCCCCCTATCTTTACCTGTGGTCATAATAAATTTAGGATAACGTACAGTATATTTCCACAGCACTAATTCAATCAATATGAACAGCTGTGAATGTTAAAAACCATCCAGTAGCTCAAAGAGCACAATCCTTCCCTTTCTTGGAGGCGGGCTTTAAATGTGAAACATCTGCAGGAAGTGCAGAGTTTGACAGTAGCTTAACAACAATTTAAAGAACGACAAAGTACAAGTGAGTGGAATCACTGTAACAGTTGGTCACAGTGTAAAATAGTAATAATTAATAGTAATAATTGCCAACAATCTGGCTGCTGGACAGTCTGGCCTGACTCAAATTTTGTCTGGCTGTCTTGAAGTTTGCGCACCTCCATGATTTGATTTTCCACATGTAAAAAGATCTGTAGTAAATAAAAGTGTATACAGTGTATACCAGTGGAAATACCGGTTACATATGGGGGTGTCTAGTCTTTGTTCCCAGCTTAAACTTGCCAAATTTAGTTAAAGAGCTGAAAAAGAAACACCAAAGACCTGTGTCTTTAGAGCACAGTAAACGTCTTCCCCCTTGACTGTCCATGCCATAATCCCATAGCCTACTTCTGTACTCCCTAAGGCTGGCATTATCTACTGGCACAAGATGATCACTAAATGGATGTCTGCCCATTATGCCTGTGTGACATGAGTGGCGAGAAAAAGGCATTCATGAAAAAGGGCAGTCATTTCAAGGTAAAAGGAGGCCAAGTTGTTGCTTGGCCCCGATACATAATGGGGAGCCTGAGGCAGCACCTCTCTGTGTCTCACAAAAGGAATCCTCCTCTCTGAATGGAGTGAACGATATTGAGGTGTCATGGTGTCACTAAGAGGTAATAGTAAGAGAGGGTTAGTGATGCAAGATGGCCTCTCATTACCAAAACCTATTACCCCCCCAAAATCTGTTGACCCCACCTGAATGACTACCAGGCAAACAAATGATTGAAGTTTTACTCACCGTTGTTAAGTTTGGATTAAATCTTCTAGAAAGCTAACTGGTCAATGTCCCACTTTCATAAATGACAGGGATTTGTGGGCCGCCTACATGCACTTGCATAGAATGTATGTTGATCATGTTTTCCTGGATCTTCCTGCAGCTGGGCGGCCTGACCCTGCTGGCCATGGGGATCTGGGTGAGCGTAGACGGGGGCTCCTTTCTCAAGCTGCTGGGGCCGTTCAGCCAAGGTATGCAGTTCGTCAACGTGGGCTTCTTCAGCATCGCCATCGGGGCCGTGCTGGTGGTGCTGGGGCTCCTGGGCTGTTGTGCAGCCCACAGGGAAAGCAAGTGTCTGCTGCTCACGGTAGGTGTAAAAGACGTGGTTTAGAATGTATCAACACACTAGAGGCAAGTTAAAGATGTAGTGGAGGTTTAATTCACCAGCGTGCCCAAGATAGCAGGAAGCCTGCCTATCCACAAACCCGGTAGCTCCGACTGGATGTTAACATTTTGTCATGCTTTAGTCTTCCTGCCAACCTTTGCAAGATTTTAAGGTTGTGTTGTACAGTTCTGGAAACTCTGAAACAAAGAGAATTATCTTTTTCTCAAATCGCTTTCAGGTAACGTCACAGCTGTCATCTCATTGGTTGCGCAAAGGTCACAACAAACATGGTAAAAGTTGAAACTGATTGAACTTTGAGCGCAGCAGTAACGCCCAAGGAGGCGCTGCCACAAAGTCCAGTGTCTTCGCTGTCGTCGAAGGGAAAACAACAGTTCACTCCTCTGTAGAAATAATAATGTAAACTCAACGGTTGATTCTGTTAACTTATTTATTATATCTTGCTTGTTACTGATGCTTCTTGCTATTGTGCTATCCCCTTTGCTGCTGTAACACTGCACATTTCCCCGCTGTGGGATTAATAAAGAATTATCTTATCTTAAAATTGTGTTAATTTGGGGGGGGGAAACTCGACTGAAAAATATGTTAGATGTCATGAAAATACAGAGATGAGGAAAAAGGGAAAGTGGAGGGAAACATACATGGACATAATAATAGATATAAGTGTGTATAACTGGTCAGTTTTGACTGTCACACTGACAAACTCTATGCAAAAATAGTGCATTAGTTAAAACATGTTGGGAACAATGACAAATTAAAAATATGCTAAATCCAGCTTGAGGCTGATATTTCTAAACAATTAATCAAATGACCATGTGTAGGCTAATGAAGCAGGTTGGTCGCAGTGACAAATCCACAGAGAATTATCACTGACTCTGCAACTCTGCTGAACTTTTTTTGCTTCTTTTGCAGCACATTTTCTGCCTGGTTCAGTGTCCAGCAGCAGGCAGCTGTTTTCATCAAACAAGCTCTCATATACCCGCTGTACACTACCTGCTCAGCACCAAACAGCAGACAGACAAAGTTAGCAACTAGCTGGTGAAGAAAGTGGAACATCTAGCAGCTAAAGAGCCAGATTTTATTTTTCTCAGGAGTTGGTGGAGACCAACCCAGAGCTACAGGACTTACATTCATCCAGTGGACCCAAACGCAACTCCAATGGGATGATAATGTTGCTCCGTGTCTGCTGGATGTTTAAGTGGACCATCGTGCTCCATGTATTTTAACGGCAGATGATTTCTCAAAGTGTCTCCCAGTAAGACTATAGTTAGAGAGAAGGAAAACCAACCATGTATTAAAGCCAATAGTGAGACATTTCAGTCATCTGCTCATGTATTGTGTCTCACTGCCCTTAAAAGGAGTTCAGCCACTGACAACGGGATGTAAAACACCACAAACGATCATGTATGGGTCTATGAGGTGCTTTTACATCCAGTTGCTCCACATTCAGTATCTCACCCATCGTTGCATTTACACCCGGCTCATCAACAGCTCAGCTAATATCCAACAACATCCGCCCCTCCTGCCTCATTCATATCAGCAACACCACCAACCCCAGAACAGTACAGAGTACATTATTATGCTCATCATCAACGACAGGACTACCTCTTAGTCCACTGCAGTGAGTCTAATGAGGAGCATTTTCCCCCCGTAGAGCCCTCATCATGTCCACATCTCCCACTGAGTTGAATGATGACGGTGCAGAAATCCTGCGACCGACAGTGCAGGACGCGTGTCTGGCTCACGGGAGAAACAGAATAAAAAGAATGGATGAGCTGATAGAACGGATCATTCAGCATCTGTGTCTCCTTATTGTCCCTGTGTGTAATCACCCATCTTTATCGACACTCTGTGATTGTTACGCACAACAACGGCTATTCAGATGTGTTGGTGGTCACAAAGCTCAGAATCAGCTTTTTTGAGTCTGATGTTTAAATTATTTATTTAGTCTTTGTTTATTATTATTTGATCAGAATTTGGTTTTTGAGGGAGGCTCCATACTCTTGGGTCCAGTATTTAAAAAAAAGGCCAATCTTTGGTCTTGAAATCTTCATTAGAACAAATGTTGACAAAAGAGAATCTCGAGATCTTATAATGAATCTTGAGAATCTTATAATGACATTAAGCAGGGCACACATTATGCTTTTTCATGCAAACATAAATGCATGAAAAGGCACAGGTGTGTTCCCAAGGTCCAAATAAACAGGAAGCTCCACAGATCATAAAAACTGAGGATACATTAATACGGAAACAGGGATTTGTTCTGCTCTAGGGCTGCAACTAACAAGTAGTTTCATTACTAATCATTCGTTACAGCCCTAACGTTGTCATAACTGGTAGAAATGATGGTCAGCCAATAAAACCCAAGTTGTAATAAAGCAGAATTAGCTTTTTGAAGACTTGATTAGGGCTGCAACTAACACATTTTTTTCTTAATCGATCAATCTACTGATTATTGCCTGTACTAATCAATGAATCATTTTGTCTGTACAATGTCAGAAAATAAGGTCCAGTTGATTTATTCGACCAACAGCCAAAAACCCAAAGATATTAAGTTTACTATTAGATGTGACAAAGAAAAGCCGCAGGATTTCTTCAGATTTAAGAAGCTGCAGCCAGTGAATGTTTGCCATTTTTAGTTGATAAATTACCAAAAAAACAATTGATTGATTATCAAAATAATTGCATATTAATTTTCTTTCAAATTCTTGCTAATCATATAATCAACGACTCATTGCAGCTCGACAAAAGAAAGATTTTCATTATTTTAATAAAACTTTCTCCTCTTCTTCCCTCCCTGCAGTTCTTCTCCATCATCCTCATCATCTTCATCTCTGAACTGGCAGCTGGAGTCGTGGCTCTGGCCTACTCTTCATTTGTAAGTTCCCCACTTCACCTCTTCCTCTTTTTTTTTCATTCACTGCCTCATCACAATCCCCCCCTCCCCCTTCTCCCATCCCTCTTTCTCTTCCTCCACTCCTCCTCTTCACTCCCTTTCCTTTGCCTCTAAATTCTTCTGGTCCCTCCTCAGTCTTTAGCTGTCATCCTCTTACTTCCTCGTCCCACTCTCTGGATTTTATCTCCATGTAAATTCTCCATTACAGCCGCGGCCATCATTGAATTACAGGCTTTATGTCCGCCTCACTACATTCGGCTACTTAATGACTCCGGGATAGCCCGGGGCCGAGTGCGCTGTCTCTAACTTTGAGCAATTTATTATTCTGGAATATTGAAGCTAAAAGCATTTTATATGCAAAACAGCCTATTTACATACTGTATGTGTCCCACACACACACATGCACACACGTGCTCTATTTCCATTCAGTGTCACGTATATTAATTACAAGGAATTCAAATGAGATATGTAAAAGGAGGTTAGTGAAGACTGGGATCCTAACAAAGAAAAGTGGAGTTATCAGAGGATGTATCTGAGGCCCCAGGAGCAAGAGAGGTAATCTAACAAACATCCATCTGCAGGGAGGAGCTGATGAACAGAGGAGAGTGGACTCTGCACTGCCAGGGAATTTTATTTGTCTGTGATGGTATTGTTGGTAAACCAGTTTGAGAAGCAGCTGCACACTGCTAATCTGCAAGCTCATGTTTTATTTGTTCCCCCTCCCATTCAGACAGATTTCCTGCCGACCTGGCCTGTTTATCTAATATGAGGTGGGTTTGATACGATGACTGTACAGAGGAGCACCGTTGAGACATTTTCATAAACAACCAAGATGGCTGCAGCTGATGTGGAACGTTCTGAATCCACTATCGTGTCCGTATTAAACAAACTGGACGATATATTTTCTCTAAAAGAACAAACAACTGCACTTAAAGATTTTGTTGATAAGAAAGACACATTTATTCGGACAGGATTTGCTCAGCGCTGCATCACATGTTTCGTTGCTCTGATTGGTTGTAGGTTTATCCAATTGCGCCCCTTGGAAATCGAAAATTAACTGAGAGGTTCCAGACTGATTTGCATTTGTGAATTGGTCTGGCGATGTTTCTAGAAACTGTTTAAAGATACAGATATTAAAGGTCCAGATATTTTCACTGGTGTTTTAAGAAAGTAAAGACTGAACCACAGACAGAAATAAGTGGATGGTTTTTATTTGCAGTGTACAGATCTGCCTGTAATTTCTCCCTCTCTCTGATATTAAATGTATTCTGCTCCTGTCCAATCATGAGGGTGCCTGCTCTCACACAAAGAAGCTAAGCGAGAGAGTGTGTGTGTGTGTGTGCGTGTGCGCACGTGTCCTTGGAGGCAGAGTTGGGGAGCGTTGCTGCTGCTCATCTCTCGCCTGTCATTTGAAAAAGCTGAGCGAGTGGTGAATCGGCAACAGCCAGCCATGCTGGTGTCGAGAGAGAGAGAGAGAGAGAGCGAGAGAGAGACAGAGAGAGAGGTGTAAGCTATTGTCTAAAGCTCAGTGTAATGCAAGACATACTGAAACTCATATATTCGTCTTCCTTGAGGAGATCGTAGATACGGTTCAGAGTAAATTTAACATGCTGTTTGTTAACTTTAGCATCACCTGTTCATTACAAACACAAAGGACATTGTCAGTTCCATCTCCTGCTTTTGATAAGACACATTAAACACAATAGCATCAGAATAATGAATATGGGCAATATACATCTAATATACATATATATAGCCGCCTGTGTCAATAACTAAGAGACGGAGGCGTAGACAATGAAAGGAGACGATAAATAAAGCGTTGATCTATTCTGTTCTACTTATCTGCGGCATAAATCTGCCTTTTGGCCACAGGGCCCCTGCAGCTCATCTCACCAAAGAGCCAATAACCTTCAGATGGTCCTAATAACTGAGATTTAATAAGCAATTCCAGCAGGCATTATGAGAGGCCGTCAGTGGCCATGGTTGTTCGTTCTCCGCCAAGTGATTCGGAAGTGACCAGGGTGGAGATTTATTACCGGGGCCTATATGGACTTCACAGTGGATGAATGAAATAGATGTGATGTGGCGTTTAATGAATCACACCGACCTCCATGTACATTAAAGGAATGTACTCTCAAAACGTAATCCAATACAGACTGCTGTTTGCTTTAATATCTCCTCAGTAAGAGGAAAGATTAGCCCGAGTTAACAGTGCAAGATGATTAACTCCAATTACTTCTGCTTTAAAGCTGCACCAATCAATATCTTTATATTACCAATGGAAAAAGATGACAACATATGTGAAAGGAGTCACACATGACGAACCCACAGAGACTCTGTAGTTCCCCCTCAGCGCTATGGAGCATTTTAGCATCTTTCAGCTCATTGGTTTGGTTTTACAGTCTCAATAGCTGCGGTTACAGGGACAAAATTTCTTCAACCCGATTGAAATCATTCTGATTAGTGATTCTAACTTAACTGTTTACATGGACGCTAAATAAAATGATCCGATAAGATATGCGATTACATGCCCGAAGTATTTAATCAGAATATAACTTTTTTGAGAGGCGCACTGTGGCTCCACCCGCTGTGAAGAAAATATAACACAAGAAGAAGAAGACGTTTTGTTTTTTTCAGGCTTGGTTCATCAACACTTGTTTGAAATCGTTGTTTGGAGCCTGTTGACCATCGAGGCGTTCCTTAAATCCTTAAATCTTTTAAGCCACAGAGCAGTTTTGTTTCTGTCCCTCCCAGAAACTCGTTGATGCCACCTAATGTTCCCCCCATGTGGGGCAAACATGCGCAGAAAGAATATATTTATTCCAACCAGAGAGAAACCATTGGATTAAGTGTTTACATGGTTATTAGGCGATAATATTTTCTGATTGAACAGATTATCAAAGCTTTACACCCCCCCTCTCAACCCGATCGGAGCCAGCCAGTCTCTTCTGATTGAGGTGGTTACATGAGGCATTTTTATTCTGATTGGGCTGTTATTCCGATTATCAGTAGTGGTAGTAACACAGCTAGTGTTTCCAGCAGCAGCAGTCAGCTGATAAACCCACTGCACACTACACATTCAGCACCAAGCGTAGCAGCCGTGAAGCAGAGCAGACATCATCAGTGACAAGAAGTGAAAATGCCACTCTAAATAAATGCTAATGCTGCTCTGTATCTGCTGGATGTGTAGAAAGGCTATTGTTAGCCAACACGCTCGCCATATCAACTTTCAACTGACGGCTGGAAAAAGAAATTGACACTTACCGCTGTCCTTAAGATATTTCCAGAATTCTCAAAAACTCTTCTGAGCATCTGGATAAAAACATACTCCATCAGCTGCTCAATATAAAAATGTGTCTAATATGAACAAAGATATCTTCTTGTTGTTACTTTATTAGTTATTTGCTATTTCCATACACAAGAACATTACATTTTTGACTTTGTCGTTTCATGTGGATTAGTCGCAACTTGCGAAACAGGTTAAAAATCTTTTATCTTGTGCAGGAGATGGAATATTTTCTTATGCAGATGGTAAGAAGAGTGTTTGAGGATTCTGGAAATTCCTTCAGAACAGCAGTAAACTGTCTATTTTAAAACAAAGATCATGAGGGATTTTTCAACTGATGCTTAGCTCTGCGACTTGAATGCATAATAATAATAAATGAGGGGCACAAACTATTATTTTGAAATTATATATAAGCATACAAACAGGTGGATGGACAGATGCCACCAAGCATTGCCTTTAACTATAACAAAGCAATGCTCAGCTAAATGTAATAAGGTTTTTAGTATTATTGCTTTTCCTCTTACGAACAATAACCAATTAGCAGCACTGCAGTAAAAGATAATGGATAATTATTTAAAAAAAAAACAGCAATACACTGTAAAGCAACGAGAGATCTATAACACATGAAGCTGAAGATTTTTATCGTGTGTGTGTAAGAAGGTGTTCTCTGTATTGATAGATGTGTTATCGTCTCCTCACTGTGCTGTGTGTTACTATAGGCTTTGTCCTGCCTGTGTGTGTGCGTGTGTGTGTGTGTTTGCAGGGGCCCATATCATATATGTTTAACGGGATGTGGTGAGGCGCACGGCCGAGTGACAGTGATGAATTAGCCGGCTGGTAATAACCCTCTCTGATCTCAGCCGCTCTCCCAGCTTCTTGGGGCACTATTAATTGTGCCATGTATCCCAGCATGCATCCCAACCCGTCGGGCATCTTGCACGCCTGCCCCCTTCACTGTACACGCACTCGCGCACACATCCACGCACACACGCAGGAGGGGGGGGGGAGCCCTTTCAGACACACAAACCTGATAGACACACGGTTGCACGTGGTCACATGATCATACAGTAAAGCACACACTCTCCATCCTCATCAAAGGGTCTTTGTGTGACTATGCGACGGGATTATTAATCAAAATGGAAAAAGCAGACTGGGGGCGGGGGAGGAGGGAGGGCGTGAAAGAAGGCTAATCTGTGTGTTTGTCAAGGAATTCTTTCACAACAAAAAGACTCTCCTCCTGCCTGAAACATAACCTGCCTCCTTTTTTTTGCACTTTTGGATAAACACAAATATCAGACAAAATGTGTCCGGGCCAAAGCCATCAGAAGCATCAATATATATGTAAATGCACCCCCGTTTACGAGCATAAAAAGGAGAAGAAAAATGGAGAATAATGGTGCCGGCAATTTTTTGATTTATTTTCATTTTTTCCAGGTGCCAGGCCAGGGCTGTTTATTTCCCAAGTGCTTTGTGTGAGAGAAGATTTATTTAATTTCTGATGAATAGGTGACTCCCAGAGAATTACATTTCCTGCCCATGAAATCAGCTGCAGTATTTTATTTTCAGCGGCCGCACAGTGTGTTGTGTGTATACTTAAGTGTGTGTATATGAGACTGTTGAGACTTTGATGGCTCTGCAGAGCAGTGCTTTTACACCCATCCACAGGAGCATATTTGCATGTATTGGCCTCTCCTCTACATGCTGGACAATAAAAGAGACCGAGAAGGGCTGTTGAAAAGTGTGTGTGTGTGTGTGTGGGGGGGGGGTTACCTTTGATGGAGCTAGGCTAAGTATTTTTGGTAACTGTGGACTTTGGTGGACTTTGATGACATTTTTGGAAAGTCAGGACCATTTCAGAAAGAGGGCATTTTTGTACAATATGAACATTTGGAAAGCGTGGGCATTTTAGAAAGTGAGGATAGTTTGGGAAAATTGGGACATTTTTGGACAATTGGGAAAGTTTTCAATATGACATTTCAGAAATAGGACATTTTTGTAAAATATGAACATTTTTTGGAAAGTTGTTTAGACATTTTAGAAAACTGGAGTTTTTGCAAATGAGGACTTTTTGCTGCCTTTTTAACTTCACATGTGTTTCAGGGGTTCAGGTTAAGGTTAGAGGCTAGGGAATACATAATGTCAGTGAGAGTCCTTACATGTGTGTACGTGTGTCTGTGTGTTTTCCTCAGGCTGAGGGGATCCTCAGAACGTGGGCAAGCCCTGCTTTACAGAAAGATTACGGCTGTGACCCTGTGGTCACTAAGATCTGGAACACCACCATGACAGAGGTACAGTATCTCTGAAGTCCTGCACTTTGTCATACCGCTTGTTTTCAACACGTGCATGTTGAGAAGTTAAAGGAATGTACTGGTTTTGCATTTCTTAACTCTTAACTACAAACTGCATATGTATGTATACGTAATATTCCTACTGATCATTTTCCACCTTCTTGCAGATCCTGCTGAATCTTGAAACCTGCTGTAGAATCTATCAGTCAAACTTATTTTATTTTATTTTATTTTATATAGATATGAAAGATATATTGACATGTTGTTCTACAGTTGCATACAGGAAGTGTTTTCGTGACTCATCTGTGGTCAGTTAGGATACAAGAAACAGTTTTCACTATTTTGTACTAAGAGGAAATTACACAACATGTGCGCCAACATGTGTCTGTGAAACTGAAACTTTGGAAAACTACCGCCAGTTTATAATTTAAAAAATGTACAAATACCTACCAAAAATATTCGTTTTTGTTGAATGAAACTCCATTTCTGTTGAATGTATACTGTCAGTATCCTATCACCTTTAAGTAGAATAATTCAATTTATTTAGGAATATGCACCATGTGCACAATATAAACTATTATAAAATAATGAGATATTACAGTTAGTTTTTGACACAGTTGATATTGTAATTTAGTGGTGCATATTTAAAAATAAAGTTAATTAAGTTAATTTAAAAAAAACACACACAAACAAACTAAAAACAGAGTGAACCAGGGTATTGGGGGGCCCCTGAGTCTCTGGAGGCCCTGGTGCAGTTGCCTACAAAGTAAATATGTGAAAATGTTTTGAATGACTGCAGTATGTAATGGAACATGCAGGGTTTCATTGACGCTATTGAACTGCTGTGTCCTCCACTGAGCTGAACTAATCCAGTTAGACAAACTGCCTGTGGCTAAAGCGCAAAGCTAACATTTCTAAATTGAAATCAAACAAAAGCAATAACAGAATCTCACCTGTACACTGCACATAATATCTGTCTGCTTTTGATAGTTCACCTCAGCTCATCTGCACACAATCAGTCAAGATAACTAAGGGAGCTTCCAACTCATATCTTTACTCACTCACTGAGAAAGAAACTATTCATTATTAGTGTGACAGTCTAACAATGGCTAGGTTTACATTGTCAAAGTATAATAAAACTGTCAAGCAAGGTCAGACCTTGTGTTGTACAAAAAAACATATATTTCCATTTACACCTCATTGTATCGAGCCAAGCGGATCTTTTCAGTTTTATTTGCTGTTGTTAGGTGAATGGAATTTTTTAGAGGAAGCCTCTAAAAGTGAGATCTGTAAAACTCAAGTTTTGTAAAAGCAATGTGGTGCCCCAGAAACAGAACAGCCCCAACAAACAGACTTCACTGTTAACAGCTTTCACTGGTTCTGTCCTGAATGTAACTGCAGAACAATACAGAGCAACAGCTGAACTGACAGCATGGACGCACGCAGCCGCGAGTCTCTTACTAAACTTTAACTGACAAAAGTTCACGAACAAGAATTCAAAATGGAGATGGGTAATAGTTAGATACAAACAACATCATTATCCACGAAACACTCTTCTCAAATGTTTTCCTGCTGTGTGATGACGGTTTGTTTTCCTCCCTCTCCCAGCTGAAGTGCTGCGGTTTCACCAACTACACAGACTTTGTGGGCTCTAAGTTTGGAAAAGACAACGGAGGCAACCTGCCGCTCAGCTGCTGCTGGTCCAACAGCACCGTCTGCAGCCCGCAGGAGGCTGAGCTCAGTGCTGTGCAGGTGAGATGGAAAACACCACTACAATTTAGTATAAGACATATATACAAAAAACAAAAGTGTACCCTCATTGATATACATGGGGTGGACAAGATATTAGAAACATCTCTCAATATAATGCAATGAAGTTCAACAGCTGCACAAATTACAGCCTCCACAAGCTTGCACAGAGGCGTTTATGCTTAACGCACTATCCGTTGTAGTATTCTCTGAAATGCCAGAGGGCGTGCAAAAGAAAGCCTTCTGTGAATAAGCAAGAAGTCAATGAATGTTACCGGATCATCGTCATAAACCAACATGGCTGCACTCGCTGCATTAGAGTTCTCATTGTTGCTGAGGAAGAATTTATCTGTTTTTATCTACTAAATGTGGTGGCAGTCTCTCTCCATGAGTTCAGGATTATTTGGTGGTCCCAGTGGCCTCTCATGGAAGGGGCGTAGAGGTGCTTGTAAAGGCGTGCCTGCTCGGCCAGTCCAGCTTCGAAGGCGTCCACATTGAAATGATACGCTCAGTGCGTGTTGCCTGGTTACAAAAATTTGGAGGTGCACGACCAAGTGTTGCGACAACTTGCGTAGCCTTTGTGCTTGACGCAATTTACATGAAGACATCATTTTTGGAGCACGGACCCTCTCGCAAGGGACACTGAGTCGAGCATAAATCCCCCTTAAGAGTCTACAGCCATACAAGAGGCTCTGAGTGATTGTACTTGGGTACAGCAGTGCTTTGAGCTAAATGCTAATGTCCGCATGCTAACATGCTGATGTTAAGCAGGTAAAAGGGGCGGGGTATACTCTATCAGCACCAGGTCGTACAGCGTGGTGTCCGACCACGTCGGAAATAAAAACACACTGAAGAGGAGACACGATATCGTTTCAATACGGGGATAACAGCGCACATGTCAGTCTCCCCCGCCCCCAATCTGACGTCGGAATGGAAAGGTGTTGGGGGGAGGGGGTTACTGGAGCTATTTGACCATCTGACATGCAGTTTAGCAGTGTTAGCATGCTAACATTCGCAGGTATTTGGTAATAAACCAAAGTTCTGGACAAATTGACATTTTCACCTGATACGTAGATAGATACATAGGAGGGACGTGAACAACCAATTTTCATGCCAATTCATCTGATAATTTGTCATATTGTTGAGATAGTTCACTCAGAACCAAAGTGGCGGACCGACCAACCAACATTGCCATCCCTTCAGCCCCGTCGCTAGCGTGGCTAAAAATACCAGCTCATTTTTGGACTGCTAGTCGGATCAAATACAAAAATTCAAGGACATTGATTTGGACCCTAAAAGTGGTGATTTTTTGCGTGATTTTTTTAACATATTAAATATGGTCAATTGATTCATCTAATCAATACATTAATTGATAGTTAGAATTAGCTATATTAGCTACTGTATATTTGTTCATTTCCTTACGCTGAAAACGTGTATTACATTGCAACATAGCGAATGTCTTATTTTTGGCCACTGGTGCCTTTATTTGTTATACAGTGTGCGTATCATGTCGATTTGTCAAGAATTGATGATTACATTTAGACAAACACTTTCGTCCTCAGGGCTGCTTAAGTCTTATCCTGAAGTGCCTCCAAGAGCACGCCAACACCGTGGGAGGCATCGCGGCAGGAATAGGAATCTTAGAGGTAAAACATTTTTCAAAGTGTGCTCACTTTGGCTGAAAGACAGGGCTTCTGTACATATTACAGAGCCTGTAAATCACCAATCAGCAAACTCCAACTGTAAGGCCAGTGTCTTGGTAAAGTCAGTGATAGTAATATCTTTATTTTTCAACATGCATGTTGGCAAGAGGGGATTTGAACCTCAAACATCTTGGAGGCAACAGCGAGCTGGATAGTCTTATGAGAGCAGTTATGAGGGAAACACTGAAAACAGTTCTTATTCAGACAATAATTGCCCAAAGGTTTGACATGTGTGTGATATACAGTATCTGCACACAGCGGTAAAATCAAGGGAGTCTGTAAGTTCAAAAAAGGGGAAAGTGAAGATAGACTCAGCCTCCGGTTTCAATGGCAGTATATGTGTTTTTACCAAGGCTCTGCTCATTGATTAAGGGTTAGAGCTCCAAATATGTAACTCTCATGGGTTACATTTTTTAAGAGTAAGGATGCATGTGAGAACTTTTTGATGTCTAATATGTGTGTGAATAGTTGAAACTTCAGGAATGACAGCCTTTTCAAACATTTGTTCCTAATCTTTTTATTTTTTACTTCTGTAACATCTGATTAATTCGATAGCCAGCCTGGTTTAAGTAAATAAAATCTGCAAAAGCAGATTAACATTTGTATTGTCGTGTTTCCTCAGATTGCTGCCATGATCGTGTCCATGTACCTGTACTGCCACCTGGACAACAGTGACACAGTCAGTTGAGACTTCTTAAGGGAAAACATATCAGGAATGACACAGACGGATCATGTTTAGCTTTTTAATCTGTATTATTTAACAATCAATGACTTAGGATAGACTGTTTCCTTTCTGGTTCCCCCCTTTTTTCAGGGTGATGTCTAGCTTTACTATAAAGTCATGTTAATGATGAGAATCCACTTATTATATTTTATATTTAGTGACGTTTTTAAGCACCTGCAGAGTGTAAATATTTCATATTTGCCAATAAAATGTATCAGACAGCATTCACTGAGTGCTGACTGCATTTACCTGATTGTTCCCTGTAAATTTCTTTTATGGATCTTGAGACTGTTCAACCTTTTCATTAATGGTAAATGGTGCCACAATTAATCAGATTTTTTTTATTATATTAACAATGGCTCAAATTACTATGTATATTGTGAAAGGTGTCACTTGTAGCTCCGAACCCGCAGAAAAGGATCCCCTACTCTGCAGCTCTACAGAGCTTTTTAGCCTGTTTCAGCTCCTAGTTTTGGTTTTGCGCACATTTGCTGTCTGCTTCAGTCTCAGTGTTTCCAGCAGCAGCAAACCACAAAAAGATGCCAAATTACAACGTTTGTAGTCGTTGTCTATTTAAGTTTGGACGTCTTGCTCTGTAGTAGGGGTGGGGGCCCTTTCATTGACTCATAATTTGTTGCTGATTGAGATGTCCATGACCACAATTTATTCTTGTTTTCAATACTAACAAGAGTGTACTTCCCTGCTTTACTTAAAAACGTATTAAAATCCTGTTTCCTCTATATGAAAGGACATGGACGTGAAAGGAAGCAGCAGAGCTCAGTCCTGTACATCTTTTGTCCTGTATACTATTCATTAATGTTCAATGTCCTGGCCTTGAAGAATGCATGTATTGTGACACAAGGCTGAGTAAATATTGACCAATAAAAGACCTGACAATAGCCAGGAGGCGGAGCATTGTTCGGCCCTGCAGCGGGTTATCTATCGCTCCTGAATTAGTGCTTTCATCACAAATCCTCATCCAGGAACCAGAGGCTTTGTTCAACTGTTTCTGTATGATAGAAGAGAAAACTGCAACAAGAGAGAGAATCAATTAATGCTGCTTTAAACTGAGGCTCCATAGGCATTTTACCAACTACTACAAATTCTACATCCAAAATAAAAGGAACTTTAATTTCTTTTTTAAATGTATCTATTAATGTTTTTGTTCTCTCTCGTTTTACCCCCACCACTCTATCGCTGAGTTTTTCTTTAGAATCCTTTTTTTCCATTCACTATTTTCATTGCATTTAATTCCAGTTGCTCATTTCATTCAATTTTAAGCTACCATCAATTCAACTCGGCACTTCCTGGAGATGTTTCACATAATCCTTCCTTTTTCCAACTTCTTCTTGTTTATTAGTGCAAAATGACATTACAAAAGACATACAGATACATAAGAGGTGACTTAGCAGTTATTTATTTAGACAAAGCACAATATGGCTTATATATTTAAATAGGTATAGTGAGGCTAAGGGAGGCCATGAGTTGAAGTACATAAAGTGCAATGATAAGTTGTTGTGGTGTGTGTACTGTAGGTGTCATTGTGTACTGTATGTGGAGATATGTATGTGTAAACGTGCATGTGTGAGGGTATGAAGGGAAAGATAAATAAGTTACAGAGAAGACAAGTAAAAAAACCAATGTATTCTAAAGAGAATAAATAAGGATAATAATAAAAGAAAAGAAATAAAAATCATAGTAATAATGGGAGACGAAGGCAAGATGAGTTCCTGTGAAATTCCCACTAGGCTTTGTGGGGGAATGGGAATGTGCACACAACTTCCTCTCTGTTTAATCTCATTTCATTTTGTCTTTTTCTATTATTGTCTCTTTTATATGTATTTAATTATACAATAATAGAAAATAACCTTTGTTGTGGCCATACACTACTGTGTGTCACAGCAGTCAGGCTTGTTGAAATGGAGAGACAGGGAGAGAAAGGGAGCAAGAAGACAAACCACGTTTGTTCTTTCATCCAATTATACACCTGCAAGGAATTTAGAGTTAAATCTGTCATCTCAGTGCTGCTGAGCTCCATGTTTAACAATAACCCCCGGCTCTCCCTCACGCACGCACACACAAAATCAATATTCCATCTACATCTCAGCCGTCAGCCTCTGAGCCCGGCTCATCAGAATGCTCAATAGGTCAAAAATGACATTAAAAAGGCGCGAACACACACACACACACACACACACACACACACACACACACACACACACACACACACACACACACACACCGATACGAAACAGCAACTTCTGACTGACAGGCACAAATGGAGCCGGAGCTGGTGATGACGGACAAGTTTGTGTGTGTGTGTGTGTGTGTGTGCAGACAATGAAACAAATGCCTCATGTGAAAAAAAACCCTACATGACCCTGTTGGCAATGTCAGTTAGAGCATAACACACACAGTTGCTGTTACTTTACATTCAGTCAGAAAATCCATCTTAATTAGAGTTGATCCAAATTTTTTCCGAACAGACAGGTGCATAAACACAAACACTGACATCAGCTCTCTCTCACACACACACACACACACCACACACACACACACAACAGACTTCATAAACACCAGTGTGGTCCCTGTTGATGAGACGTGTTCATGCACCCTGAGCCATTTTCAATCAGGACTGCTTCCTGTAAAAATGTGTTTAAAGTCGTTGTAAAGTAAATTTAGAGATTTCTCTCTAAATACACTTTATACATGTTAGAAAATAATTGCTGAAAACATGTGAAAAGACTGAACTATGTAGTACTGAACTGTGGAGTTAGACCGAACTGTTTTTCACCATTTTTGTGTTCAGGATGTTTTGTGCGGGCCTGAAGTTCAGAGCAGAGAACACTGCTTATTTTCTCATGATTTTGAAACCTAATGTTACATACTAAGTCCGACAGGTCAAGAAACACAAGTAGTCAAAGCATTTCACTGCACTGCAGAGATGTGTTGAGTATGTGACAAATAAAAACTTCAAACAACTGGTTAGGTCTAAACCAGGAAGTCTGTAAGGTCTGTAAATTGTGACAGTTTGGGTTGTTCACTTCCATTTTGTCTCGTCTTTGACAACATGTCTGATCGTCTGTCTGCTCACGTTTCTTGACCAGTAGCAATATACAGTATTTCTTGTAGCAATGTCACCATGATCTCAGCAATTACTTTGGTGAGTACAGTGTTATCATGACCAATAGAAGAGAAAAACTATTGGTCATTGGTCATAAACAAAACTTATGAAAATAAGACCCAATTTGTAATAAACCAGAAGAGAAGTCTTTGGTAGCTTTGTTCACCTGCAGATTTGGCTGCTTTACTTTCAAGGACATTCATTTACATGAGTGCATTATGATTTTGCATACTTTAAAGCACTTTTACTTAAAGCAGACTTCACCAATGATTTACTTTGGGGACTCACAGGAGACAGATGACAAAAACAATTAGCCAAACTTCGATGCAGCAGAGGCCACGATACCCTGACTTTCCGTCCTTAGTATGTGTTCAAAAACCCTGGATCCTACACTTCCCTTGATGCAACTCGATAGTGTGTCTTTGTCAGATACTCACTGCCTGGTAAATCTTTTTAACCCCTCCCTCTCAGACTTTCTGCTATAAATTTGCAAATTTGTGTCCAAGTCCAGAGGACAGGACGGCTATTTTCACATGCTCACTCGTACCAACTATTACTGACGAGGAAAAATAGTGGATTTCCTCCTTAAAGTCACAACATTCATATCTCAAATTTTAACCTGGTCAATAAAAACCCTAAAGTGACATTAGATGAGCCCCGACGCTGACCACTTTTAAGTCAAAACCTTCCTATTTTACACTGTACAGTAACGGCTAAAAACTTATCTTATCTTTTAAATAGCCCTTCATTTTTAATACATATATTTTTTTTTTTATGTAATTGTGCATCTAAATGTGGGAGTATTTTCTGTGTTCTTTTATCTTATTTTCACTGCCTTTAAACTGAACTTGTTTACTTGTTTCTTGTATCGCTTGCCTGTATTTTTGCACTTTTATATTGTAAATCCTTCATTAAATGAGCAGCTGTGGCACAGAGGGTAGTGCGGTTGTCCATCAACCCCAGGGTTGTTGGTTCGATCCCGCCTCCTCCTGTCCACATGTCGAAGTGTCCTTGGGCAAGACACTGAACCGTAAGTTGCCCCCGGTGGAGGCCAGCATGGCAGCTGTGTCCCCATTGGTGTGTGAATGTGTGTGTGATTGGGTGAATTAGACTACTGTTAAAAAGCTTAGATTACTGTACAGCGCTTTGGGAACTGTTTCAATGGTTGAAAAGCGCTATATAAGTAAGAGTCCTTTTACCTTGTTGCATTTTTATTACTCTGTGAAGCACATTGAATTGCCCTGGTGTATGAAATGTGCTACACAAATAAAGTTGCCTCGTCTTTCCTTGAATTATTAGAAGTCTACGTGGCAAGGACTTGGCCTCAAATTATGTGACAGTTTTGAAAGGGAAAATGTTTGGATGCTGTGTCATTTTAATAGTCAATTTTCAAACGTCAAAGACTTGCTTATGAACTTGAGACTTGTTTCAAATCACTTTAAATTTAACTTGGACTTGATTAGCCAAAAAGAATTTAAAAAACAGCTCATCTTGAGAGAAAAGTCCAAACCATAGACCCACCATCCTGGGTGCTGGTGGGCCCTTTGCGTGTCCCAAGAGAATATAAAAATGGCTTTTGATGTTTCCAGAAGTCTGCAGTGCCTTACCAAACAATACAAGTTTGACAGCTGTAAAAGCAGACATGATGTTGCCTGTGATGGATTACTAAACTCAATCACTGGCTGCTTGGCAGGTGGGGAAATCACCTTTGAAAATGTAAAACTGAAATATCAGGCTTTAAAAAGATTCATGATGTAATAGAACCAGACGTTTTTCCTATAATGGGACTTTGAGTATGTACAGTAGCCCCTGACAGGAGCCAAATCATTTCTGATTTATTACATCACAGATCTGACAAGAAAGTCCGAGCACAAAAGGGCAGGAAGCCACAGTTGTCCTTGGTCGACCGCAGCGGCTGCAGAAACCCAATGAGCCCCAAGGATTTGCATACATTCCCTCGCTGCGTGCATTTCCTCTCACCGTCGCTTTGCCTGGAGCTCTCCTGGGAAATCTGCAGGCAGCACAAGGCTACACCCGTACAAATATCTGAGCTAACATTAACAATAGCACCAAGTTTATTTCATGAATAATATGCACTAGCAATAAAGCCTTCTGTACAAATTATTTCATCAACATGCAGTACTGTACGGCCTCCAAAAGAAAAGGAAAAAAAAAAAAAGCATCACTGTGAAACCTCAGTAAAAAACATCTTTATTCATTTCCATGTTAAAAGATAAAAGGAACTCATACACATGTCAAACCGCACCAGAAACTTACAGTATGTCCACAGATCCTACCAGAACATACCTTCCAGTATTTTCCAAATGATTTCACAGCATTCCACTAAAATCAGCTGTATTGCTGAAGAGACAATGGTTTAGTTTTACCCTCTCGATTCAATAAAGAGAAGCACGCGTAACACTACAAATACTAGAGTGAAATGAAAAGACAAGAATGAAAAAGTAGCTTAAAAAGTGGGCCGATTCTACTTCTTCATGTTCCTAAAACCAAACTGAAATTTCCAGGACACAAAATGGACGTTAATTCAGTCACGACACGGGCTGTAATACTGCTGAACACGTGAAATGTGTCATTTTCTGAACGCACAAATACACACATCAAAATCAAATCACTCCGCAAATACTGATCGAGCGGCCTTAAAACGTGATTCACACACGCTCATTCAATTAGTCGGTACAGTGTTACATCAGCTGGAAATCACTTAAAAGCCAGGAAGGAGTCTCCTCCTCACACAGAAACACTTTTAACATGAAATGGTCAGCTTGGACGGGCTCTGAAAGGATTAATCAATCCTGATTTGTGTAATCCCCCTAATTAGTATCTACAGTATTAATAATGCATTTGTCAATAATTGTAACTTCTCAGTGAAGCATCTGTAACTGCTGTATAAACAGCCATGTTACTGTGGCTACTGTGCACATTTCTTTTTAATTTTTCAAAAGGGAGATTCAAGCGTTTTTGGACATAATTGTGGAAACAAGACTGTGTGGGCGATTCCCACGGAGGAGGTTGACTGGCATCTAGCCAGTGTTGCTAGGAGACGAGTTGTCAACTTCTGTGGTGCGCTACAGGCTGAAACTGTCATAGCCCACACTGCGATGGTTATGTATGTACCGTTAGCAATTTAAGAGGTCTGCCCCCTCCTTTACAACGTTCACCAGTCCGGAAGACCACCATGCTGTTAATTTTGCTTTCTACTCGTAAAGTGAAAGCTAGCAAGCTAGGCTAACCAATCAGAAGGTGAAAGCTAGTTAGCCTAGCTTGCTAACGTTAGTGCTGGTTCCCACTTTTAGCTCTTTTTATTTCAACACCTGCTGAGTCGTTGGCAGCTCCTGCACATTCAGAGCTGCGTTAGTCCTACATTACAGAAAGGAGGGGGGGCTAGCGAGTCACTAACATTTATAAACCTGCCTGTGAATGATTTGTACTGGTATATAAAGAGTTAACGCTTTACAACACCCTAAGAATCTGTTCATGTGCGTAATCATCCATCATTATATATGTTTACAGCTGTTACACTGTTTATACAGCGGTTATAGATGCTTCATAAGAGTTATAACTGTTGACATACATTAATAAACACTTAAAAATGTCCCTATGTTTGCTTATAGTTACATTAGTGTAATAAAGCGCTTATTAAGTGTTTATAAACTGCTTAGTGTTTTGATTTCATAACCGATTGTGCTCGTCAATCCCTTTTTGATAAACTGTGGAGGGAAAGAAGTAACCCAGGTTGTACAGTATGATTTTAGAGTTTGATCTCAAGTGTACGGAACACATTGCATTCACCAACAAAAACATTGGAGATGTTGTCAAGTAACTACGACTTAGTATCTCATAATTATGAGATCTGGAGTCATTTTCATTATTATGAGTCGCTCTTATCCAGATAACAAGATAATTAACTGTTATCCTGGAAAAATGGCTTTAAAATTCAACATGAGAACCACAGAAACATAATTTATCGCATGAAAATAAGATTTTAAGTCTAAATAACGAGAAAAACCGCTTCTTATTTTGAAAGATATTTAAGTTGTGATCTTGAAATAATGAATCTAATACAATCGCAGCAGCTACTCTTAGCTTCCATGTAAAGATTTTAACCGTTTCGTAGTCACATCTTGGAGTATTGATATGGTTGTTGACAAATGATATTTTAGAACAAAGCTCACAACATTTCCACCACAGATGAAGGACACAACAGAAAAATAAGGCAAACAACAGAACAAATACCTTCCTCACACAGTTATCTGTAACAAAGACGAGTTAACGCTGCTGCTATTTTCTGTCAAGTCATAAAACACATGAGGGCTCTTTAATACGTCTGCCTCTTTTGTGACGCAGTTACACCTACAGCCTGCAAATACTCAGATGGGCTTTTTGTATTCTGTCCATCTGACGAGTGTATGACGTGCTAAAGTCACTACGCTCTGTTCAAGTGTTGGAGCCTCCAGCTTCTACGGTGGCTGAAAGAGGCCAAAACTCTGCACGCTGAGAGAACAAGCACATTTTTCACTGATTTCACACATACACTGCATTTAGGAACATGCAGCAAATACAACACACTGAAATGAGCAGTGCTTTGCAAGATCAACAGGTATGTTTCTTTTTTTCCTTTTTTAAGAATAAAAGCAGCATTTCTAAAACAAAAGGCAAATAATGAAGTCAGAAAAAACTACTTCAGTTTTTGAATGTTTAGACTTGTTCACTTTAATTTATAGGGGTAAATGTTAGGGCTGGGCATCGTTTGAAAATTTTCAATGCTAGTGTTGATGACGGACTTTCAATACTGACACCAAAACAATACTTTTCCTGGTTTCCAGCTTTGAGCAATAAGTTTAAATTAAATTAGTTAAAATTTCAACATAAGCTATTTTTTTCCACATTTAACAAATTAGCCACATTTCTGTTTTGTGCATACTGACTAAATACAAGTAGCTGTGCAAAAACCTTTATATCTAGTTGAAAACTATATTTTTTTGGAATCAGGAACTATCTGATCAAAGACATAATATAATTTAAAGTCTTTTTTCTGTTTATCCTTGCCAGTATAAAGCATCACATAGTACACATAATAGATTAGTGTTTCAGGTTTTGCTATGTTCCTAAATGGAGTGTATGTTGCTAAATCTGTGAATATTTTCTCATTTTTGTCTCTTTCAGCCACCATAGAGTTTCCCCTCACAAAACCTGATCCGGGGCAACTGACCCAAGCAGTCAACAATAGTAAAAACCCACAGGGCTGTTATCAAATCTTTCACTCAAACTCAATATCTGATGCTGAAAAATATGTTGACCCTTTAAATTTTTCATCAAAAAATATATATTGGCATGTATATACATTATTATTTCATTATCTGTAAACGTTAGGCTCTTAAAAAAATGCATTTATCTTGATAAAAGTGGAACTTCTTAAAAAAAAAAAAAAAAAATGCAAACAAACCACTAAACTCCTTTTTGATTGATAGATGTAAAATAAATAGAGATAAGTTAAAACGTATGTACAAAACGGTCAAAGCAGTCAGTAGTTAAAAAACAACAAACTAAGAGAAAAACTGAGTGTGTGTTTGTGTCATTTGTACCGTTCTTGCTGAAAAGTCACTTTTTAAAAACACACAACCTGCAGTTGTCACGGAAACAGGAAAAAAAAAATTATGTGTTATATTGTGTGTTATACCATATACCATGTTTTGGTTGTACAGTCACATTTAACCAAAACTGGTTTTAAAATCACTGCTCCTCCTCAAGCTGTTGGACGAATTTAGTAGTGCAGTTTGTAGTGTTAATCCCTCTTCTTTCATATTCTCATA